>VKHH01006742.1:0-15852 GCA_015144975.1 Epipyxis sp. PR26KG | reverse complement strand
TATAATATTATAATAATATTATTATAATAATTATTATTATTATAAATATTATAATTATAATAATATTATTTTATTATAATATTATTATAATATTAATATTATAATATTATTATAATTTGTTTAATAAATTTAATATATTTTTGTATTTTAGTATTTTTAAACATTCAGAAATTCATTCATTCAATTATATATAAATTATTATTATTCAAAATTTAAATAAAAAACAAAACAATGATAGTTTTGAATTATGATTTTGTTTAATTTTAAAATGTTAATTTTTGATAGAATTTTGTTTAATAACTATAATGTATTTAAACATGCTCCTCTGTTAAATAAAAATAACAATCATAATAATCATAACAATCATATATTCATCAAAAATAATAATTGTTATTATAATTTTATAATAATATTAACTTCAATTAATATTACAATCCATCTTATGCTAGAGAACTAAGCCCTTCTATATACAATCATATTATCATATCAAACAAATGCAAAATATGAAAAATCTGAAGTTTATCAAGTATATGAATTATAAATTATGAATAATAATTTAACGTCCAATAGTACTTGTACCCAATGACCTCTTCCCTGAGTTCATATGTTTCACAAGTTTTGCATGATGAGTACGATCAGCTTCACCAGCTTTAGCATATTTGAACAAATGTCTCTCCAAAGTCTTCTTGTTTTTCTTAACTTGTTTAACTTGACGTGGTGCAACTGAAGTCTCTTTTGGACCAGCTGTTGCAGAATGTGAACGTGAACGAACCCTTTTAATGTCCATTGATTTTCCTCGACTTTTCGAATGACTTACTCCAGTGAAGTCACCATTATCATCAATTTCCATACTATTATTTTCATCCAACATATTTGGTGCATTAGATCGAGATCGTTTACGTCCTCGTACATGATCCATCACACCTTCACTTTCTAATCCGATATTTTCTAATTGATTTTTAATATCATTTGAATTCTTTCCACTCATTTTGATAATATTTGGTGTGTTTTGTTTATTATTCATATGTGAATTATTACGTGCAATGATTTGTTTATCTTTAATTGCTTGATAAATCAACATTTCTTCTTCATCTAAATCATCATACATGTCATCGTCATCAATATTATAAGCACCTTGAGCTTCTAATTCTGCTTCTTCCATGTCTAATGCGACTAATCTCTCTTCGATATCATGATCAAAGAAATCATACACATTTTTACCATCTAAAATCTGTGGAATTGTATCAAATTTCCATTCATCATCATCTAATTGGTAGTATTTACGATAATCACATGCATATACACCAGGTCCTCCATTATTCCACATTAATTTCTTTTCAGTCATTCGCTCGGATTTATTCGAAGAAACATTCATTTCATTCGATTGTTCGACTACACTGGATGGAATAAATGCTTCACGTTTTGTATTATCACGTGGTTTTGGTATAGCTACTGTAATTCTTGATAAAACATCATTTTTCATTTTACCTGCTGATAATTTAGAATCAACACGAGCTTCCAACAGTTTGTCACATGCTGTGATCTTCAATTTACTGACATTATCTTCAGAAATATTACTCATGGGAATCAACTCAGCGTTTGCAAATTTTGCACAATTTTCAATTTTTTGTCTTGTTTCTAATGGCAATGAATCGTATGGAATCACATCAGTTTTATTTGCAACCATAATAACTTGTTTATTTGCAAATAATGGACGAATCGATTCAAATAACTTCAATTGCTGATCTAAAGGATATCCACATTGTTCAGATATGTCTAAGAAATATAAAACACAACATTGTAAATGAGCTAAAGCAGTAATAGCTTGCATTTCAATAGTATTTCTTTCTTCTAATGGACGATCAAGAATTCCAGGCGTGTCAACGACTTGCCATCTCAATAAACGATGATCCATGTGACCAACAAATAATGCTTTTGTTGTGAATGCATATGGTTGTACATCAACATCAGCTCGAGTCACTTTATTCATAAAAGATGATTTCCCTACATTTGGATAGCCAGTGAGTAAGAGGGTTCTTGTATTGGGATCTAAAGCAGGTAATCGAGAAATGTGTTTTCGAACTTCTTCCAAATAACCTAATGAAGCTTTTAATTTCTTTATAACTGTACACATTCTTCCTAATGCTGCTCGTTTTAATTGTTTGCATCGATATAATGAATCACCATATTTCATTAGTCTTAAATAATCCTTAGATATACCACCGATCAAATTCTTTGCTGTGTTTACTTGACCTAATGCTAGTTTGAAATGATCACGATCATAGAGGATATTCATCAAGTCTGCATAGAATGGATGAATATCATCTAATCTAGGGAAATCTTGTAAGATTGCACCAAGTTTTTCATCAATTGTTTGTTGTGTAAACTTAACTTTCCTCATATAAAATGAACGAATTCTTGATATTTTATAACCAGGATGGATGACAGTTGGAGTTTTACGTTGAGTTCTGGTAAGAACAATATCAATCATATCTGCCGCATTTGGAATAGGAGTTATTTTCTAAAGTTAAAATCAATTGTAATTAGTAATCAATACTTGTAAGAGTTGTACTTTTTTTTAATTACTCATTTATTTAACGCAAAAGATTATTTTACGTTTTAAAAATCTCGCTCATACAGCATGTTCATTCAGAAATATAGCAATTAAAGTAATAAAATATAAATTAGACATAAAGAGGAAAAAGTAAAACAGTGCTTTTTTGCTTCAATGATAATTACTGTTACCTTAAAATTATAAACAACCATTTTGCTGTTTGGTATGTGGCCTCCAAGCCAATTTAATAAATAAAGTTACGAGTGAACCGTTATTTGTTTGACTAATACTAGGATAGTTGATTCATATTATTATTACAATTGAATGAGTGGATAAAACTGCTGATGAATGGAAGGGAGCAAGAAGGGGCTTCTGCAATAAAAGAGCATATAAGATCTTAATATCTTATCTCTTCTTAAATCAATTTTAAGAATATGACAATTATACGCAAAACACAATCAAAATTAAAATACCTTGATGTTTTAAGAACAACGGGTAACGGGTTAACGGATCCTACAAAAATCTTCTGCAATTAACTTTAAGTTTTTAGCATTAATAACAAATGAGAAGTGTAGACTTACAAGGTGTAGTTGAGCGAATAATTAAGCTCTTAGTTAATCAAAGAAATGCCAAGATTTTATATTTTCGATCTTGATGACACCCTCGTTACTAAAAAGAGTAAAACTCTATTCCCATTAACTGAGTCTATTCTCCAACAACTTAAAGACGAAGGAAGCTTCCTATGCATTTGCTCACACAATTTTCGTGCGAAAGAAATTCTTATACAGGTTGGAATCTTACACTACTTTGATTTTGTTGTATGCAACATCATCAGCGATGGAAAAATAAAGGGTATCAAGGAATGCATCAAGCTATATCGCCAAATGTATAAAGAAAAGACAATAAAATTCAGGATTCGGAAAAATATTACAACATTTATTGATGATGAGTGTGAAAACTTAGAATCGATATCTAAAGTTTATACAATTTTCAGTGTTTATCTTCCATCAATTATTTACAAAATTTGTGACATGTTCGAATCAATTATTGTATCATACTGTATATATAAAATATAATAGACGGAAAATTTCAGACGCAAATAATTACGCGTTTAATACTGTATATAAAATACTATTTTGGATGTATCCCTCTTCTTCTCTGTTTACCCTTTTTTAAATGTTAAATTAAGTTATTATATTGGATTAGTGTTTATTTTTAAATTTAAAAATTAAGAATAAAATAATCATTATAATTATTTATTTTGATAATATTTTGAAAAAAATTAAATTATATTTATTCCAAATGTTCAATATGATATTCTGGTATTTTAATTAATGGATGGAAATTCTTTGTAACCCATCTACAAACAAATGAGTTAATAAAATGATATTTATCACCAATTAATTCCATCCAATCTTCAACTAATAATTTTCCAGCCATAATATTCATAACAGAAGTAATCTTAATAACTAATTGAGATAATAAATTATTATGAAAATATTTATTATTATTATTTTCAGAATATGATTTTAAATCAAGTTGATGAATACATTCAATCCATACATCAAACAAAATATCTAAAATTATTTGATTAGAATTATTTAATTTGATGCCATAAAATTGTAATGATTGTAATTTTTGATTATATTCACGATTTTTTTGAGGAGTATTATTATTATTACTATTATTATTACTATTATTATTATTACTATTTTTATGATTTTCTATAGTTATATTATTTTCTGTACTTTGTGATGATTTATTATCATTTGTTACTATTATATTATTTCCAATTTTATTATTATTATCATTATTATTAGTATTTGATTTCATTTTCGAATGATTTATAATTAATAATAGGCCATCTAAATGATAAATAGATATAATCTGATAAATGAAATCAACAACCTAAAATAATAGAAAATTTTTATAAAAAGCACATCAATAATTTTATGATAATAATTATGATAATTATTTATGAATTCAATTAAAAATTATTTTATGGTAAAATATTTAGCTACTGCTTATTACAGAATTATTTTCTTCAGTTTTTAGATGATTATTTAAAACGCAACATTTGCAATAATAATTATAATAAGTTGTAAATAATATTTTATGCTTACCTGTAGATTGAATAAATCACGTTCTACTGTATCATTGTTATCATTAAATTCTTTTAATGGATAATATTGATTATCAGATTTGATAATTTTTAGATTATTTCTTATACAATTACATAAATTATACATAAATCCTTTCATTATTTCATCTTGATTATCATAATTATGATCTTTACGCTTTTTATTGATTCGAGTATCAATCATTTCGTTTGATTCAAACTGTTTGAATATCCTATAATAAAATAATTTATAATAATAATTATTATTATTGAAAACTCAATTATTTTCATTAATAATAATAATAATAATAATAATAATAATAAGCATTATCATAATTTCTCATTGGATAATACAATTATAACATGATATAATATATATAATTATATTATTAAAATAATTATCATTACATTTTGTCATGAATTATTACACTTGTTAAAGTTAATAATATTTTTTTGCGATTTGTATAATTCACATTCTCATTGCATATCATACTAAGCATCGGTGAACACATCCAAAAAGAATCATTTGTGTATGGATATAATACATTATTCCGCTCCAATATACTACCAATATCTTTATATAATAAACTGGACACTATGACAGATAAATGATTGTTATATTTATTATTATTGCTATTATTATCCATCAAATGATTTATATTCATTTCAATTGATTGAATAATATATATTATAATGCATGATATGATTGAAATGCAATCAGAAAATAGAACCTTAAAACTATTAATAACTTGAACAACGTTCATTAACTCATCCAACAAATTATTATTATTATCATTTTCTAAAAGCGAAATACTAATTTTATTGTTTTTGATGGTATTATTCATACGATTATTAACTATTAAGATTTCTAATTTTTGGTTTTGATTTAATGAAGGTAAACTAACATATGATTCGAAAAATTGACTGTTATTGTTGTTAGTTTGAAGAATCTCATCCACAGCGAATTCTTTGGAATTTGATTTCATTCGTTTATCAAGCGGATACTTTTCAGGGAAATGAAGAGATGTACTCGAAGTGGATCTAGACCGCTTATTATTATTATTATTATTATTATTATTGTTATTATCATTAATTTCATTTATATTAATCGCATCTTGAGCAACTGAATCAAATTTATTTAACAAAACATTACTTTGAATAATATCAGTCTTAGTTTGTTCATAATTCTGATCATCTTCAAGATTATTAACATTTTCAAATAATAATTTTGACATTTCCGTTGAATCAAAACATGACATCATAAAATATAATAATTTAATTGACACATTAATATGATTATTATTATTGCTTTTTTTCATGTTTTTACTTATCCCAGATGAAGACCGATACGCCTTATTATTATTATTATTATTATTGTTTTGATTATTATTAGTATTATTATAAATAATTTTATTTTGAATAAATAAATTTGTTAATTGAATCAAGTATTTCATTAAATTTGATTGGAAAAAATGTGATTTAAAATTGATTGTTTGAGTCTATAATAATAAAATATGATATGAATGAGAGACAGTAAAAGCATGAGAGACATACAATGCTTATTACTATAAGCATTGAAATAATGAGAGAAATAAAATATATTTTTCCTTAGCTGATATTGACATAATAAAAATATTAAATATTATGAAGATATAATAAAATAAAACGATATTATCATATTAAACGTTAATGTCGATATAATTTTACATATTATCATAATGTATACCTGCTGCTGTTGGATTAATTCACAAAAACATGACGATATCGTACTTAACAAAAGAACCATTTTATCATCTTTATTACTATGCGATTCATTATAATCATAAGAATGTTTATCTTCGCCTATGGAATGAGCAAAGCCTATTATAATATGATAATATGATAATATTGGAAATTATTGTGAAGAAAATATATTATGATACCTTTGAAATGTTGAGACTTTTTATCAGATGAAAATAATTTATTAGGAGAATTGAAATTATGTTGAATCTTTATTTCATTTGAAAACTAAGAAAATATATTTATAATTATAGTAAATATTAATGTTATGTAACATAAATAATACGCTTTTTTGTTTTTTTGCACTTACTCTATGAGAAATGAAATTTGATTCCGCTAATAATATTAATAATCGATGGAATTGAGATAATGCACAATTAATCATTTGAAAATAATTATTAATATGAGCATTATTTGTTTTAATCAAACTTTGAGATTCTAATCGTTTATTATCAACTTTAATTAAATTATCGAATGGCTTAGTAAAAGAAGAAATTTGCTGAATTTTCAAATTTGATGATTGAATGGATGTTTTCACATTTAAATTTTCATTTAGAAAGGTATTTTGAATGCTTGGATTGTTTGACGACATGGAATTGTGGTCATTATTAAACGAACGCACTATCATTTCGTGCGATATCTGATTTGAATCTGTTTCGAGCGATGGCTTTATAGCAGGAAGTTGAACTTGCTGAATTGAATTTGTTACTGTTTCATTATTTTTTATTGATTGTTTCAATGAATTTAATTCTTTTAATGCTTTATCCAATGCTTTACTAACAGACAAATTCTCTGAAATCTAAAATATAGAACAGTAACTATATAATTATTATAGGACCAAAGATAGAACATACGCAAAAAATATTGGAAGAAAACTTTTTTGCAGTTTTCAATTACGATACCTTGAATTTTAATTCTGATTGCATTTTTTGCTTTTCTTGTTCGATAATAAATTTTGTTTCCATTTCAGTAGCAGCTAAACTCGCTTGCAAATTATAAACATCATCATTCAACTCCATTACTTTTTGACGCAATTGTAGATTATCTTGCTCTAACTTAGACACCTTAATAAGCAAAGTATTTTTTAATTTACAATGACAATATTTGTTATTTAAATTTATCATAAATTATCATTTAATTTTAAAATTTAATTCGTGTTTAAATCGATAATTATAGCTAAGTTTTTAATTGTAACCATAAATTTATAGCATTTTAATGATATGATATTGATGCATAACATAAGATATAGAGAACTTTTAAACCCATATTGAATAAGCACATCAAATTTTATCATATTATAACTCTCAATACGAAATTTTATCACTTCTCTATTAATGTCACTTTCAATCTTTTCAATTCATCTGTTAACAAACTTGTCTACCTCAAACGGATTCATTTTTTGCTGTGAAGTTGCAAAATTGCTTCCTGCTGGTTGCGAAGATGTCGTTGCAATCCCATTCAAAAAGTTATAACCTTGCTTTGATACTTGACTACCATTTCCAAGAGTATTCATCACAAAAATAGTTAAAAGTTTAAAAATCAATTTTTTCAACAATGTTTGGAGTTTGGAATAAGCAAAAATTTAAAGGAAGTACTCAATTGAAAGTTATCGGTTATGCCCACTTGCATTAATTGATTTTCAAGTGTCATCAAGTACTTCAAGCTATACACAGATTTTTTTGCCACATACAATATTGTAATATTGTGCAAAAAAAATTTAAGAAATATCGGATATATTTTCGTATCCCAGTATCTGTATCTTGAACTATATCCGGATATTCATTTTTGTTGTTGTAAACTTTCCAGCATTATAAAGTACCTGATGTATATACATTTCGATATTATAATTGATTGGACAGAATTCAACATTTGACAACTATTCTGATTGCACTGCAGTATATGATTCCACTAGATTAAGAAAGTATTTTATATTCAGCAAATCAAACAAGATTATTACAAATGGGCACATATTATAATTATAAACTGTTAACACGACATGGTTCAATTAGTATCATTTCTTGTAGCAAATTTGAATTCACTTTATAACAAATACTTTTCATATTATTTATTTTTATACTTTATTCATCAAGGAATATTTTTCCATCTACTTGTAAGACTTAACTGCAGCCTCGACGTCATCTATTCTAGCACCACTCACAGTATCAACTCTACTCCCATCTTTCCAAAAATGAAATGCTGGCACAGATCTAACACCCTCTCTCTTCATTAGTGCAGACGCTTCTGGAGTGGAATCGCCAATGCATTTATAAAATTTTACTTCCGGATATTTCTCAGACAAATCCAAAAATTTAGGCAATACAATTTTACATGGTCCACACCACGTTGTACTGTAATCAACAACGACTAAAGAATTTCCTTTAGCTGCAGCAACCACTTCATCCAAGCTACCAACTACAATTTAATTGGTTAAAACATAAAAATATCAAATATTTAAATAATCAATCTTACTTGATCCAATTTCATTCACAACATAACGGCGATGAGACAGTCCTTTGTTATTGCTATTGATAGAATAATGAATGAAACCTTCTGCAGATAACACCAATAATAAAAGAATTGCAATAACAAATACCATGCTATCTAATCTATAGAAAAAAGAAAAATACAGACAGTGTGATAATATAGTTTAAGATAATGCACTTCTGTGGAATCATATTGTGTTGTAAGTACCAAAAGTAATTTACTACAGAATACAGTACAGCAGTAGTAATATATTTACACATCGTTTATCAATATAATCAATATTCCAATGCATTTTATCATGTACTGTATCATGTATCATAGACCATTGATACCTTACAGCCTGTGTTAAATTAAGTTATGCTCCTCGAAAAGCTTGGATGCACTCACAATAAATTTTATCCACAAAACTGGAAAAGGTAAATAATAATTAATCTGGTAATGCAAAGTTCAAGTGTGTATTTAATAAATAAATTATTTTTTTCTACAAGCAACTTATTTACGGAATTTATTATTTAATAACTTTATCTATTTTAAGTAGTACGAATAGTTGTCTAAAATAGATTTAGATTGAAAATGTTTATATTATTCCAAAAAAAAGTTGTTGAACTGATGCCTCCTACACTTAACGAGTTTATTATTATTGAAACTATCTCATATTTCTACTTATTTTATTAGTTATTTTTATAAAAAGATATGAAATACATTCATCCATTCATTCACTTTATTCGTTGGATTTCTTCCATTCTTCTACTAATAATAAACGATTGCTTGGAATAAAAGTTATTTAATATTAATTTATCCAATTAAGCAGAGCAAAATCACAAATTCAAAAATCTCAAATTCGAACTTACAGTTTTTATTACAGTTTTACAGTTTACAGTACTGTACGAACGGAGCAAATATCAAGTATAACATACTGTGCATCAAGAATTCATTTATAATTTAAACAATCAACAATGAATCGTTGGAATGGCCTTCTCTTGGTTCTTATTTTCCTTTCAAATCAAATAAGCACTGTTGATAGTAACGAATTAATCGAGTTGAATAATGATTTAAGCGCCGCTCCTGATAACACTTCGATGTTTATAAGCATTTCTGAAGCTTTAGATAATGATGAAACGGATGATATTCATTTGTTGAAAAGTAATAGTGCAATCCAATATACTAATGATGTAAGTTTATTGAGCGATAGTTCTGCGCAATCATTTGAACATGAACCAGATAAATTTGTCGAACAATCAGCAATTGTGTATCCTTCTGTTAAAATGGATGATGATATTAATTCTGAAAAAAATTCAACCTTTACTTCAATAGTTGCTGATGTTTTATTCAGTCATGGGAACATTACTTCACCAACTCTTGAATTAATAGCAGATAATAAAATTATAGATGAGGAGCAGTTAAACAATATAACAGCTATGCCGCTGGAATCGTATAATGATCAATGTGACAATTTGAGTTTAACTAACGTTAGTAATGATGTGGCTTATGCTGATAAACAAATCAATATTAATTTATTAACCAAGATATCTGCGGTAGATGAAATTTCCAACGAAAATAAATCTTATAATTCCTCGTTTTCAACAGCAACTGATGAAAATGAAGAAGTCGAGTTACAACAAGTCATCTCAGCTGAATTTAATGGAGAATCTTTACAAGAATTGAACAATATGAAAATGAAACAGGAAAAACTGGAATCCGAAATTAATGATTTGAAAGCGACAATTATAAAACTAGAAAATACTATATTTTATCAACAGAGAAACGCCAGTGGTTATGAAATTCAAATGAAACTTACCAAAAATGAAGTTAATGTTGCTAAATTAATGCATGAACATTGTTTATTAGAAATCGAATCTATAAAATTCGATCAATCGATGATAATTAACGATCTAAGAAAAGAACTAGCTTTGAATAACAAATTGCAATATGATCAATATGAAGAAAGAAATACTTATCGATACAATCAACTGAAATCTTTGGAGGTATGTTATTAAAATTTTTACAATTTTTATGATTTTAAGTTGATATATTTTTTATTTTAGAGTTGCAATAATTCTGCTCTATCATATGAAAGCTGTAATACTGGCAATTATTTTTTGTATTTAATGTCAAATTTTATTGACGTCTCAAAGTTATTGACAATTGAACATAATCATAATAATAGGAATAATAATTCTCATCAAAATCAATCATTTCATCAATTACAAGATAATTCTACACAATCATCACGTAGAATAATTACACATAATTCTTCTCCTATTGAGTTAATCATTAACATTGCAAGTGCAATATTTGATACTAAATTTATTTCCAACTTATTATTATATAAACAACAATTACAAGATTTTCTCATAATTAAAATATTTCCAAATATGACATGGTGTTATATTATTTGTATTCAATCAATTTATTATATTTTTATTCGTATCATAACAATTACTACATATTATTATGGAATAGTATGGAATTGGATACTAAATGAAATAATTTATGAATATGTTATTCCATTTTATAAAATGTATATTGAAGAAAGCATTACGAATGTTATTATAAATTTTTATAAAAATAATATTCATGACATTTTATATGATTACTATATCAAGTTTGGTGGAATGTATATTTTTGAATTTATTATTGAGCCATTAGTTGATAATATAATTAATTTATGGTATTCAACATTATATTTCACTGAGAAAAATTTAACTGATATGGAATTTTATGTTTATTGGTATGATTATTTTAAATATCATATTATAAACACAATCAATGAAATAATAGTAATAATTAATAATATTTGCATCGAATGGTCATTATCACCATTAATGCTTCAACTCACAAATCAACAACCAGTTTATGGAGAATTATTTATAAAAGGATCCATTTATATAATAGTATCATATTTGATTTATTATTGTAGAAAAATATGGTTTGGATTATTATCAATTATTTTATTAATATTTTTATCTCCAATTTTGATAAGTATTTTTATTATAGCGAAATTATTTGGATTATTCTTATCATTATTTAGTAACAAAAAGAAAATCAGAAATCAATCAAAATTAAGAAAACCAAATAGTAACAATATTAATAATAAGAAAAATATTGGAATTAAGAAAGAATCGAATAATTATAATGGAATTAATCATCATAATAATTCTGCTGAACAAAATTTAGATGATTTGACACAACCATTCATTTCTAATAAAGTGTTGAAAACTACATTATTAGAAAAACAACAACAATTAATAAATCAAGGGAAGAATATGAATGAAATTGATAATAAAGGATTTACTATACCACCACCGACTACATTATCATCAAATTCTACAAAAATACATTCATTACAATCAACACCACCAAGAAGTGAGAATAAAAAGATGATAAGTAGATCGTCATCTAGTAGTAAAGGTGATTATAATACTCCCTTAAAACAACCATATGGAATGATGAGTATATCAAATGAAAATAATCATAGTAATAATATTAATAGAATCAAAGTGAGTAATAGTAATAATGATAATAATAGTAATAATTCCAATACTTCAAGTCAAGGAAAAGGTAGAAATCGGTTATTATCAAATGATGAATATGAAAACGATAATAACTATGACGATAATGATGATTATGCTGAACTTTTATAATATTATTATTCGTAACTGATAATTATACTTATTTGAATTGAAAAATATTTATTATTTTCTGTAACGTATCACAACCTCTGCTATGATGTCCTTAACATGTTAATTACTAAGAAAATCAAATCAGATGATTAATTTACTAAGAAAATAATATTGAGTTTTTCAAAATAAATACCTTGTAAAATAATCCAAGATTATAAGATCGAAAATTTGCTTAAGTTAAAAAAATAAAAAAATGCAATATCCATTATCATGCATTTTGTAAAGGTGTTGAGTATAAAAGTACCACTATCCAACACTTATTGTTCCATTATAACATAAAAAAAC
Organism: Epipyxis sp. PR26KG; assembly: GCA_015144975.1. Taxonomy (NCBI): domain Eukaryota; class Chrysophyceae; order Chromulinales; family Dinobryaceae; genus Epipyxis; species Epipyxis sp. PR26KG. The sequence continues at coordinate 2,948 of VKHH01006742.1, read as the reverse complement.
TATTACTAACAACATAAATAAATTCACCAGTTTATGCTTATTTGCAAAAAACTCTCAATGATTTTAATTAAAGTATCTTACTGAAAGACACTGAAATGTTAAATTAATCGTTAAATTCTAAGACAATTCTATGTTGTCAAAAAGAAAAGAATATAAAATATTTTTATACTGATTCTGACAAATTCATTTTAATTTCTAATTTTCTTTCTTTGAGTTCTCGCAAAGAAGATGAGATATTTTGAGAAATATTACTTGTGCTTTGAAACACAGCCAGTTGATTTTTATTGATTGATGATATGGAGGCTGTATTTTGCTCATTTGAAGAATGAATAGTTGGTAATGAAAGAAGGTGCGGAGATGGACAATGGGGACGATCTAATAAATATCCATTCGAAATGTTAGCCATTGGGGACGAATCTTGCACTTCATCGTGAAACGAGTGATCTATACTTCCTAAGGAATGGTTTGACAGATCAACTACATCGAATTTTCCATTGCTTTTGTCCACTTCAGAAAACAAAGTAGATAAAATATTGCGAATATTCGTTGCTCTTTGCGGCTTTGGAGCAATAAGAAATATCTGCTTCATTTCAAAGTTATCAAGTAACTATGAGCAAATGAAGTATTGTAAACAGAGTAAACAGTGAAGTTGAAGTTTCTTCACACGCGACAAGCCACCCAATTAAAATTAATAATTACAGTACAGTATAATATCAACGTTTACACTAACTTATATAGTGATACCGATACCTACTGTATGTTGCATTGTTTATTTAATAAATATTTGTGAATCTTCGTTTTGTGATGGGTCGAATCGAATATCGAATATCGAATATCGAAACCCCAGTATAAACAATTATCGTGCTTTAACTTTCTCTCACTGTAGGCATAAATCAATTATATGATACAGATTTTATTTTTTGTTGTTTTATAATTAACTTATATGATTTATAAAAAATTGTGGATGATGTTATTATGCATGATGAATGGATGAAAGAAAAAATGAAAATACAAATAAATACTAAAAATTTGAAGATCAAAATATTTAACATTTAAATACTCCAACTCAAAATCGAAGCAATTAAATGTAGAAATTAGAAAATTCATTCATTTATTCTACCGTAATAAAAAATGATGATACCTTTTGTGTAATGAAACAATATGCTGGTAGTTTGATGATGATTTTAGAATGATGTACATAAATAGTATCTAAAATTCGTGTTTCTTGTGGAAAAATTGTTGACCAAATGAGCTGGAAAATGAAAATAGAGCACTAAAAACAAAAATAGGAATATAACATGTACTACTTATTAACATTTATTTATTTTACTCTTAAAAACAATCCAACTCAAAATATTAAAAGCAATTCTATAAATATTGGAAACGAATTCATTCATCAATTAATTCGAATCAAAATGATGATGTAATACGATATATCTAGGACTAAGATAACAATATGTTAGTAGTGTGTGAAAAATTAAACGCATGGTTTTGTCATTGACATTAACTGACGATTAAATTTCATTTAATGTAAAAATGTAAAAAAATAAGAGCTAAAAGTAAAAAATGAGTGCTAATAATGTATCCCATAATGTAAAAAAGTTAGAGCCACTTTACCATACTGCTCTCCCGGAAAATCCTTTCAATAAATAATTTAAATGATGAATTTAATCTACTTTAAAACTATCATTACACACTAATTACATAAAATAGTCGAAAATATTTTAAAAATAGTCTCATGCTTACATTAATTAGAAATAGAAAATAACTATAAATCATACCAAATAACGATTAAAATATCGATTAAGATCAAACATGACTTTCATCTTAATTAATTATTACCAATAACAATAATTTAGCTTAATTACTACCAAAAATGTAATCCAATCCGGTACAGATTAACAAGTCTGCGACAGTAGAAAGAATTAACGGAGAATATGAAACATCTACATATGCTCCTGCAGCATAACCAATCGAATTGGCCCCAAGTCGGATGCAATTATAAAAAATCTTGTATATAATATTCTTGAAAGATTTATATACCACATGAACTGATAACTTTTTTCGTGATTCATTAATCAGATTCAAAAGTATATTTCCGGTGTCCAATATCAGATATGATGAATATAGCAGTGTATTTGATCGAAAATATGTTGATAATATTTTGTTGCAAACTACTTTTCTAGAGGAATATCGTTCCAACTTACGGAGCAGAGATTTTTTGACATCTTTACACAATTTGTTGGCAATTTGAGGTGTCAAATATGATGCTGATAACACTTCTAAGCATATTTTCGTAGTTAGCACCAAGAAATTTCTCTTTGTAAGAGACAAATAAGATTCCAATGCATTTCGTTTCGCATTGTCGAAGTCGTAAGGTTCGACAGACTCATCGTCTGATAGTTCTTCTTGCTTCAACAAATATGAATTATACTTATCCAGTTCTTTACTTGAAACCAGCAAAAATGGTGAAACAGTGCAAATTACAGCTGCATTGAATAATTTTGTAGGTGTAATGGAATTGATGGGATATGATTTCGATATGGTTTCTTTCACATAACATAGTTGATTTTTTGGGAAATTTATTCCTAGCGGAAATTTATACTGTTTATTTGATAGAGGGAATAAAATCATTTTACTCAATTGATTTGAAAATATTAGTGTTTTGTTCAAATCTCCCTTATTCAACTCTACAGATTTATTTGAGATTTATGATGATAATTATATATAACCAATAACCAATGTAATTAAAAAAAGTGCCCCACCCCGACAGAAGAAGAAAGATAATTTTATTAGATTGAATCAATAATTTTTTTTATTAGATACTAGTATATCCAGGAGATGAATATGTAGAAGGGATATAATGAATATTGAATGAATGAATTAATAAAAATTAACGGAGCAAATCAAAAAGGTGCAACTAGACAAGAGGAAAAAGCTACAAAACA
>VKHH01006740.1:0-15863 GCA_015144975.1 Epipyxis sp. PR26KG | reverse complement strand
TTATTATTATTATTATTATTATTATTATTATTATTATTATTATTGTTATTATTATTATTATTATTATTGTTATTATTTATTATTATTATTATTATTATTATTATTATTATTATTATTATTTTGAACAAGAAAATAAAAGATACAAATATCTTTTAAAATTAAAAATAATAATAATAATAATTATTATTTATCAATTCCTAAAACCATAATATTGATTATTTTCAGCTTGCATCTTTCTTCTTATTTTGGTTTTGTTTATAAATAAATAATGAATGAATGTAATTAATAAATGCTTTCTTATATCTGATAATAATAATAATAACAACTACGACTTATATTTTGTTTATCCTTCTTTATATAATATATATGATAGTCAATTTAAATGTTTTCAGTAGCGCTACAATATTATTATTGAAAATTATTTTGATTATAATGAATTGAAACATTCTAAAAATAAATATCCAGATGATGAGTTATCGTCATTATTAAGATTCTTTAAAATTTGAAATATATCGTAAAATAATATTCAAATAAATTGAATACTCAGTAATTATAGCACCGGTTTGGTCATTTCGAGTTATTTTTGAGTGATCTAAGCGAGTAAATAACGAGAAACCGAGTGTTATAACTATGGTTATCTATTTCGTTTGAATGAATGAATGAATTTCTACAAAATAACTCCGGTTATTCCAACATATATCAACTCATTTGGATCACCACAACAGTTATTACACTCTATTCTCGTTATTTTTGAGTTATTGACTCGATTGGATTTCGATCATCTACGGTCTCGATTTAGCTCAAAAATAACTCAAACACGGGTGTAATAACTGTTGATTATGTATTATTGTAGTTTTGTACTTAATTTGCAGGGAATTATTAATATTTTTTGTAAAATAACCGACGAGTAATTTTGAAATTTTGGTCCGTTTTTCTCCTTTTTTTCATATGTTTACAGCTCTTTAACAACTCTTAATGAACTTTGAGATATCAAATTGACTTTAAAATAGTATTAAATGTGATAATTAATTAATTAATTATGTGATAATTAATTAATTAATTATTTGAATGTGTAAATATGTGTTATTATAAAGTTTTAGATTTGTAGAAAGATCTTTAAATACGAGTTTAAAATTTACGTACAAAACAAAATAATACATAATCACATATAACCAAGAAGAGTAAATATATAACTTTTTCCGAATTGAATATCAATCGTGGCATAGTACTGAACAATAACTACTCTTGAATAATTATGATATATTCGTATTTTTACCGTTAAACGTTAAATCTTCTCTCTGCTGTGTATCCTTTCTTAAGATCGGTTAGATAGGCGGGGTTAATCCCGAATTAAGATTTTTGAATACTTCAATAATAAAACGTTTAACGGTAAAATTTCTAACTTAAAATTAAAAGAATTTATGGCATAATAACTATCAAATAAGATAAATTATAAAATTTTATTTGTATGTGATGAATGAATGAAGATCCATCTTGCAATAATGAAGATACTACAACAGTTATATCATCCATCACATACTCAATGATATTCATTCTAATAATAATACTTGAGCCAATCGATCAAACGATCATTTTTCAGTAACATTTGCATTTCATATTATTCATATCTCACATTATATTTTTCTTAATAACTAACAAATTCATTTACTAATTAACGTATAAACGATGCTATTGATGAGAGGCTGTCACTTACACAAAACTATATCATCACAACCAAATATATACAGACAGTATTATCAATAAAAACTCCCACATTCGCATTGGAACTTCATACTTCATCCTACTATGCGCTACCCAAAACAACAAGTGATGCTTTCTAAAGGCATGATGATGAATCATCGAATGCACACAGCAACAAAAACTTAAAACACTGACTCTCCTTGAGTCTCAATCATGGCTTCAACGCTTCAACAATACTATGAACCATATCTCCTATTTCTTTCAACATTGGTAGTGGGATGTCAAAGAACTCCCTATCACAACTGGCACGAAAGTAGTCAAAAACAACATGTAAATATTTCTCTAACAGAGCCGCATGCCAGGTTTCAAATGCGTATACTTCCACGAATTGTACCGAAACCGCAGAAGCACGCAATTTTTTTACACGAAACATAACATCGTTGTTTTTTGTCAGTACAATTTTGTAGCATTTATCTCCGTACAAAGGATTACTTAGAACAAATACAGATCCAGCTTTTGCTCTAAGCTTACGTTTTCCCTCCAAAATATGACGATCCGCAATATTCAATGGAAATCGCAAGAATTGGTTTGGAAATCGATCTTGTATCAATGATAACAGAGCTTGCTCTCGAAATCTCACAGTTTCCATATTATTATTATTATTATTATTATTATTATTATTATTATTATTATTATTATTATCATTATTATTAGGAAACGCAACAGGAAGAATGCTTGGAGAGAAAAGAGATGGTGGCAAACTTGTCATGCTAAAACCATTGCTATTATGCGTCTGATATGGTTCAAGTAGATTTTCTGGAGTAATATTCTTGAATAGATTATTTAATCCCTCACGGAATTCGGGCGGAAATGAAACTCTCATGTTATTCACAACATTATTCAAATGACCAGTGATCATTCTCTCCAACTTAACCGAATTTTCGTGCAAGCAACTATGCACAGCTCGAGGAAATGCATGATAAACTAAATTAATATGGTTAGAGGCAAACCAATGGTTAATTCGTGATAACATAACATTTTTGCAACCTGTACCAGTTGCAACTAGGGGTGGAAAATGAATTGAAACTATTTCCCCGACAATCTGTTTGCATATGCCACGGATTCTATCGTTGACTGAATAATATCCATTTTTTAATTCCTCAACAAAACGATGGCATTGATTAGAAATGTAGTCTTGTTGTAAACCGAAACAATCCTTAAAATTTTGCGGTAAACTATCAATTGCAATTTGTTTTGCAGACTGGAGATGTAACAAAACAGCATTAGAGATATCATCAAATAATTGCATTGGAAACCACCTGAACATGATCATTTCCACAAAGACGTAATTTTTATTGCGAATCCAAGATTGGATAGTCTGGTAATTGGTAGTTCCATCGATGGTCAATGGAGCATTCGCTACTACTGAAGGGATTTTCATATCAATATAAATAGGGAAAAAGGGTTATCTTCCAAGACAATAGTGCTTTAATAAGCTTTTCGCGAGGTTTTGCTGTTATTTCTTGATTTTTACGAATAGTCAAGAAACAATTATTAATATCTTCAAGACTGCGGTTTAAATCTGCTTCGGCCCAATTCGCCACGGGAACTCTGAGACCATTTTCGATGAAATCATTCCAATGATTGGCATATTTACGTAACCCTGTTTCATGGTTTTCAAGAAAATATATTTTATCTCCAATTGATGCTATCAACTTTTTAGCATTTGGAAAATTGTATCTGAATTTTGCAACGAATGACTTGCGAGATTCTGATGGAGATTTGTCGCGGAAATCATCGCTGAGTGTAATTTTTGTTACAACAATGGACAAACTTTCTAGGTTTTGATTAATCTTACCAAATCTAAGCAGTTGATTTTCTGTCACTGGATCGTAAAATAGTCCCGGAGAGGGTAAGAAAAATAAATGATTACACATAGAAATGCCTCTGTGGTAACAATGAGCCATCAATTCATCGCCATCGCCAATCCCCGGAATATCAAGCAAAGATATTTTTAACTCCTGTAACAAAGGAAATGGTCCATAAACAGTCGTCTTGAATACTAACGGCCAAAATCTGTCAGGGTGGTAGGTAAATTTTTTGAGTTCTGTCGCCAATTCAGCAACATCGTAACGTTGGATAGCCACATAGCCCATAAGAAAGCTTTCTCGGATATCTTTTGGAATCAAAGCAACACTTGCATTTTCAGACTCGACGACAGTTTCAAAAGCATACACATTTTGAGCATCTTTCTCGAAGTTCGGTGAAGATGGTTCCAGTGAACGAAGTGCTTTTATTAATCCTTTGAGGTTATCACCTTGACAATGTTCTAAGTAGTCAGCGTCCAAAATATCATCGCTTTCTTCCAACAACTGCTGTTGAATATCAATATCTTTTCTCCAAACTTCACATTCGGAGATTGCCTTTTTCACAAAATCCCACCACTCTCTAGGGGTTATGAAATTTACAATGGCACAATACTTTTCGATTTCGGGTGAACTTTCTGCTAAGGAATGGGATCCAATAACTTCAGTGATTGAAGCAGTCGCTGAACAATCTGAGTCAGTAGGTAGTAACTTCGCTCCGATTAATCGATTCAACAACGTTGTTTTACCAACCCCTCTACTACCGATGAAACCCAATCTATTATAAGAATTAGAAATCGATACTTGTGGTTGTGAATATGCATCTCGACGTCTTCAGGAAGAGCGAAATTATATTGCGTTTTAGAATCACTTAAAATTCCCTCAATAATGCTTTTCAAGTTGACTTTTTTCTTCCAATTCTGGGTTGTTTCTGTCCAAATTAAATAATAAATAAATATTGTTAGCAAAGGTATTCATACATAAACGATGGAGATATTATGTACATATCTATTTGCCCAAATTATAAAGATTCAAAAATTATCAAAATTAAATCAATTACCCAATCTAAATCCTGGAAGCGCGTAATATGAAGCCGGAAAACTGACTAATTTTTCTTCACCACCAATCATACTTTTAGTCCTTTGGCAGATTTCAGCAACCTTTACGTTCAAAGAATTTATATCACTAAGGTCTACATACGACAATTGTCCTACAATCATTCCCAAGGGACCAGACCATTTCTCTTCTGTCATCTCAGCTTCAAGCACAACTGGTAGCATTTTAGCATTTGATTTTTGCTGTTTAGCATAATAAAACTCTAATTTGCAGTTGTCATTTTCATTACTACCATTCACTTTCTCGACGTATTGTTTTGTTATAAACACGATAACGATGGAAGATTTATCAATACCAGAGCACATTTTCTTCATAATATCTCCTTCCATTCGTTCATCATCAAACCAAGTGACTAACCCGGCCTTCTTTAACTCTTCGTTTATTCGACGCACTATTACGTGATTGGTATAATTTGGTTTATCTCCCCAATTGTGAGTCAAAAAAACATCATAGTTTTCACATCGATCCAGAGCAAGCATGACGCTTTTTGACTAAAGAAGTAGTAAATATACTGTATATATTACAGTATTACCTTCTTATTTTATGATTATCAAAACTAAATCTTAAATCAATTAATGAATACAAGTGTAGTACTGCTGACATCCACACAATTCTGATCGAGGAAGAAAGTCTAGAGATTAAGAGGGCTATCTGTTATGTTCTATAGCTTGTTCCTCTTGTTTAGTTTAATTGATATGATTTGCTCATTAATTTATTCATTCATTCATTCATTCATTTGATTTGCTCAGTTAATTCCTATTAATTCATTCAATTACTAAAGTTATTAGGCTCTAAGTGAATTGTTTGAATATCAATATTATTCAATAGCAATATACAGGTAGTCACGAATGCATACATGTGTGCAAGTGTTTGGGTTTTTGACTTACTAGTTGTCGCTCAGATCGGTTTCATCTTCTTTCCCTTCATGCACCACATCCATATACAGTGGTACGGATTTTTAATTTAATATTTTTTTGCTATTACTATTATAATAAAAGAAAATGATTTTTTTGTTTCGTTAATTAATTAATTAAATGCATATCGAATGAAATGATAATCAATAAGCAGCTTCTGCTTTCTTTGTCACAGACACTCCTTTTGATACAGTTGGTGGTGGCGGAGTAGGGATGCTTGACTTCTTCGAATAAAATGTTTTTTTTATCCCTTCATTCAAACCACTTTCATTATAATTATTATTTGTCGAGTTAGAATTAGTATTATTCCTACTATCAATCTCTGATTGAATTCCGAATAATATCGATGATTGTGGACTAGAGTCTCTCATAATCACTTGCCTACGTGATAATCGACTTTGTCCCTTGTCATTCTTTCCTAAATACTTCACATCTACTTGCTGACCTATCACGAAACCTGCTTGCTCAGGTGATGAGACCTAACAAATTATTATTATTATTATTATTAATATTATTATTATTATATTTGATTTGACTTACTCTATTAATGTCTAATTCTGAGACATGCACAAGCCCCTCATAGCCTGGTAATATTTCCACAAATACACCAAACTGATGCACACCCACAATCGAACAATTCCTATCATAACAAACAATATTAATATTATACATTATATATATTATTTAGTTTAATTTGAAGAAGTTGTTGTTGTTGGCAACGAATAAAATGAAAAATAATTATTATATTATTATTCTCCTTTTTTTGGAGAACATCCCTGCGTCTTTCAAGGAACATCCCTCTGTTTTTGATTCGACTGCATTGTGCATTCCATTGAACTACATTTCCTTCTAATTCAAACATACAAACTCCTTTAACTTTCATACGTCTTGAATAATAATGCAATTGAATCAGATGCTTGCTGAAGATTTATTCAGTTCGCCAAAACATCCTAATACAAAATTTACGCAAAAGCCATTAATTAAGGATCCTAGTTCAGCTAGAAAAGTCTCAAAAGACTACGATTAGTTTACATATTAAATATAATGAATCCCTTTACATTATAGAGATTCATTATATTTAATATGTAAACTAATCAAGACAATGTTTAGTCTTTTGAGACTTTATATTATGAGCTCTAGCTGAACTAGGATCCTCAACTAATTGCTTTTGCGTAAATTTTGTATTAGGATGTTTTGGCGAACTGAATAAATCGTCAACAAGCAGCATTATTGATTCAATTGCATTATTATTCGATCATGTAAAAATAATGCAATTCAAAAAGTATGAAAGTTTAAAAGAGTTTGTATGTTTGAATTAGAAGGAAATGTAGTTCAATGGAATGCACAATGCAGTCGAATCGCTATTCCTTCAAAGACGCACGTATGTTCTCCAAAAAAGGAGGTATACGTCACATAGTTCTCGGAGGGAGGAAGGTAAGAAATAATAATAATAATAATAATAGTATCATAACAAACAATAATAATGATGAAAATAAATATAATCATTATGGAATATTTATTAAAGTATCTCACCTGTAAATTGTTCCTACTTCTGGGGGTGGTCCCAAATCCTTGGCTTCTGTTGCATTACCGTGTCTCGATGACTTATCACGGTCTTTTCCTGATGTTTCTGTTGATATTTTTACTATAATAAACAATAATATTATTTTACAAATAATTATAATTATTTAAAATTAAAATGACTTACTTATCGCTTCCTTAACTTTGTCATTCTTTTCCTCTGAAAATGACTCAACCTGCAACCATAATAAATATACGATTATTATTATTATTATTGTTATTATTATTATCGATGTTGAACCTGTATCGATCCATCATCTTCAATATTAATGTTAGTCACTCCGTATGTCTCAATTAGCATTTGGATTGTTTTTCCTTTAGGTCCAATCACTTTACCAAGTACTTCCGGAGGAACCGAAAATTCTAAAATTCTAAAATATTATATCAAATAAACAATTATTAATATTACTGTATCATAATAGAAAACAGTCATAATTTTAAAGATTTATAAAAAATAATAAATAAATAGAAATGAGTGTCGAAGGCAGAACGCTATAGGATGAAAGCCATGTACTAAAACTGTCACAGGATCACATATGGTATTTTCCCCAAGAATTGTACAGCCCATGTTTCTAATTACATTACACTCATATTATCTCGATAATAAAATGATAAACATTACAAATATTTTAAGAAAAAAGCAATCAAAATATTTATTAAATAGTATTATAAGACACATTATGATCACCAATCATAGGTGCATGGGTCTTACAATACAGTTCGATAAATATTTTATTGTTTATATCTTAAAAATTGAGGATGTTTATCATTTTATTATCAAGACAAAGTGAGTGCAATGTTACAAGATCATTGGAAGTTTCGATTAACGTATCATATCATATATCATTTATAATAGTTTAAATCAAACAAATCATAATAATAAATGATCAAAAATGACATAAATAATAATACATCAGATACCTAGGAACTGTATCTTTAATTTTACGTGGGGTTGATAACACATTCTTCATCGTGTTCAGAATTGATAATCGACCAGCTTTGGCCTGCCAATAGACAATAATTATGATAAACAATAATCAAACAGAGAAATTATTAAAATTATATTAGAATAATTAAAAATTAACAAAAAATCGTCGCAAAATAATAATTACTACTATTATTACTATTATTATTGTGAAAGAATCCCTGGAATAATCGTGGTGAAGGATTTGTTGGATCAATAATTATGTTTAATATGATAATTTCATGTATCTTAATAATAATAATACCTGCAACAAAGCTTTATTAAGAATAGGCAATGTCAATCCCTCACTTTTGATATCTAATTGGAATGAAGTAATTCCTGTTTCATTTCCAGCCACTTTAAAATCCATGGTACCAAGAGCATCTTCTAAACCAAGAATATCAGTCAAAATGACTGGTTCATCGCCTTCCTTTTCACCTAACAAACACAATATATTACAAATAAATAATCTATTATATCCTTAATTGATGTTAAATATTATCATATGATAATATTAAAATAATATTATTACCTAGAATGAGACCCATAGCAACACCAGCAACTGATGTTTTTAGCGGAACTCCAGCATCAAGCATTGCCAAACAACATCCACATACTGTAGCCATACTTCAAAAATATAAGATAATTAAAATTATAGTAAATATGATCAATGTTTTCTCTGTTATTAATGTTATAAAATTACCTTGAGCTACCACAGCTCTCTGTAATGAGAGACTCTGCACGAATGGAGTAAGGAAACACGTCACTATCAGGCAAGCATGGGAGTAATGCTCGTTCAGCAAGGTTACCATGGCCAACTTCTCGTCGATTAATACCACCAACTCTGCCAACCTTAAGAGTAATAACATGATATTTGTTATAATATTATATGTTTATTATTATTTATTTTGTGTTATAATTGTATTATTGATTATTATTTGTATTCTGTTGATTAAACAATATATTATCGGTGAGTGTATCTCATACATCTCATTCAAATCATTAAAAAATAAATGATTTAAATATTAAAAGAATTTGTTTTAAAAATTCATGTATGAGATGAAATAATATAGCGATGCTAATGATGTTAATTGACATAAAGATTATCAAAGCTTTTGGAAAGATTTGATAATAGACAATAACTTGTCTGCACTCGCAATGGTAAGTTTTACACAGCATCCAACGGTAATAATTTTAAAAAATCCATAAAAAACAGCTCAATAGTTATGATAAATATAAAAAATAAATATGGCAACAAAAATGCTGGTTATGAAATAATAATACCTCTCCCACTGATGATGGCGGAAATCGATACTGTAAATAGAAGCGTTTTGCTCCTAACAAATCAACTGTTTCAAACTTCGCTTCCATTGATTTTGATCCTAATTAATTATTAAAATATGATAAATAATAATATAAATAAAAAACTAACAGTTAAAAATTATGTACCTAAAGTTGCTGTGGAAAGCGATTGAGTCTCTCCTCTAAAAATAATAACACAATAAAATAGATAAATAAAATAAATTTATAGAATACTTTATTCATAATTATATAATAGAATTTGCTCAATCTTTCAAAGAAAAGCATCTATGTGATAAGATACCCTCAGTCAGGATTGAGGATCCCTCTGGGTACTCTTGCGATGTTAATGACATACATAACGTGGGAAATCATAGTTAATTATGTTTTACTCATCGCCTTAATTGTAAACTATTCAATCATATCATATCATGCGAGGCTACGAATATTATTACCTCGTGAAAAGAGATGAACCATGTGCACCAGGTAGCAAAGAAGTGTCAATATCTATAGGACGGACTTCCTCAACACTGCGACCATCTGAGCGCTTTCCAGTGGTTAATATCATTTGTCGAAGCTTCCTCACTAATAGTTTTTTTGTTGCAACCTTCACATCAATGGCATCGTAACCATATCCAGCCATCACTCGCTTTTGTCTTAGACTTGAGATTGAACTTGTTAATTCAGATGCTTCATCCTCAATCATAACCTGATCTACACCACTTATTATTGGGTCTATTGGAGCAGTGGTATCATCATCTAATGCAACATCCACCAGAGGCGCATCTATTTCATATAACATTATAATATATACATTATATAAATTAAGCAGCTTAATGTTAGGAAAATGTTCTAACAATATTAGACAATCATAATTTTATTGAACAGTCATTGGTTACTTCACCTGGGTCAACATCGTCTTCATCAATTCCATTTTTATCAAATTCGTCAATGGATGATTTTGTGTCTATTTCACTGAATGTAATTGGAGCAATATCTTTCACGAACCGTTTCGTCATATCTGCCTCTACCAAAGAAACTGCTTTCCCTCGCAAGTGTTTATCACTTATGGATAATGCTTCAGTCAAACTCACACCAAACATCTAATATTATAATAATATTAAAATTAAGATTTCTTTTAATATTTAAAAGATTAAGATTCAGCCATTAAGACATTAAGTAAGGCATTTAATAATGCAAGATTAAAAATGGTCGAAATAATGATTGTCGTAAAAAACACCTGATCCATGGAGTCTAAGAGGTTGAGCGGTTGTTTACGAAGGGTATCTAATTTTTTCTCTTTCCCAGCAATACTTTGAAAATATGCAATAGCATCACATATTATCCCAATCGCTTGATGTCCGAGACTTAGTGCTTCAATCATCGTTTCTTCCGGAAGAAAATCTGCTAATCCTTCGATCATCAAAATACCACTCTTCGTCCCAGCAAGAGTCAATTGCAGAGTTGAATTTGCCATTTCTTGTTTGGTTGGATTAATTTTAATAACACCATCGACAATACCAACTTCAACTCCTGCAACGGGACGAATCATTGGAACCTTTACATGGTAGTAAATACATATATTTTAAGAAAATGAATCTGTTAGCTTGTAAGGTCCATCTAAATAAAAAGATATGATAACGCTTACATTACTAACACTCATTGCAGCAGATGCCGCGCATATAGACAATGCTTCTGGAGGATTTATTTTATCATATGAAAGTAACCAAGTTAGTATTTGAGTATCATGTTGCCATCCATCTTGAATCATGGGTCGAATGGGTCTATCAATCAACCTTGCTACTAAAATTTCATTATCGTCACCACGACTATCCCTTCGATGAAAAGCACCAATTGTCTGTCCAACAGCACTGAAATTAATCATTGAAATAACTTAATATTTAAACATTGAAGTATCTGACATGATAAATATCGTTACTCACCTGTAACGTGAAAAATAATCTACTCTTAACGGAGTAAAATCAACTGGAGCAGACTCTCGTTCACTACAAACTGTGGAGTAAACCATAGTATTTTCGTAAGATGCAACAACAGATCCACTCGCCTGTCGACCAATTCGACCAGTTTCAAAACTCATAGTTTTCCCAAATACCTAACATAAAAAACAAATTTTGTTACTACAGTTTAAAATAAATAAAAACAATATGTACAATATATTGCATATTTAATCGCAAAGTGCAACCTGGAATGATAATTTATGCACACCATTATTGCTCAATAGCTGGTAACCATGTTCGCTTTCGCTCGGTTGAATAGTTGATGGATCCTATTTTTATGTATATTGAAATTAACATGTTAAGACAGACATATACCTGAAAAGCTCAATTCTTGAAACTAAGCTCGTTAATTTGAATTATTGATAATTCATTCACATAATACGTACTATATATTGCCCTGAAATAATTCAGTTTTCAAAGAGTTATCATCTTACATGTAAACTAGCGCTGTTAACGTGAAATTTGTGGATAGGAACGAAGCTTTTGGTTTTAAATGTCAACGATAACTGAATAAGCAATGCAGAGTTGGCCAAAATTATGGCAAACTTAGTGAGTACCATAGTTAAACGCAAAATCAAACTTCAAACACACTTAAAATGGAAATCATGTTATTTGAACAAGATTTTAAAAATGAATCAATATTTACAATATTAAATTGAATATTAAAGACAATAATTTTGGGTGTTGATATTATATACCCAACAATACTCAACAAATAATACATGTATAATAAATAAATCAAAAAATAAAAGACTGCTGGTGTGATGAAAAGAATACATATACAGAATATGAAAACATTCATTAAATAATCAACTAACGTTATCTACTTGGTTTATTTCTAATTTTATATTACGGTACTATAAATAAATTAAAGTAGCAATGATTTTTTAGTTGCAATAATTCAAACCCTTGTTATAATAATAATTTACACCGTTGAAGGAGGGGGGGGGGTTGATTTCGTTAAAAAAGGAGGAAGTTTTAACTGAACCAATTTAACTTTAAAACAATATATTGTGCTTGATTTACTGTATATATTTTAAAATTAAAATGGCATGGAATCCGTCTGCTTATTTAAAGTTTGGTTCAGCTAGATTAAAACCGGCTGTTGATCTTTTGAGTGCAACGGTTGTTGCTTGTGGAAATGGAAACGGAACCAACCAAATTAGAAATGTCCTTGACCTAGGTTGTGGACCAGGTAATCTTACTGAATTACTGTGTAATGCATTTCCAAATGCAAAAATAATTGGCCTGGACTCAAGCCCAGAAATGATCGCCGCTGCTGGAAAAAATACTTTAAATCCAGAGTGGGGACTTCGAGTTTCTTATGAAACACATACAGTTGAAAATTTTGTAGAAGAAGAAGAAAAGGATAAATATGATGTAATATTTAGCAATGCCGCTTTACACTGGTGCATCAACCATCAACTTTTATTACCCAAGTTAATAAAAAATAAGGTTAGTTATTGCATTTGCATGTTATTGCAGTCCAGATTGTTTGGAAATTTGAACGATAATTGAATTGCATAATTTTTAATTTTTAATCTTCCATATGTACTGTAGCTAAACTCGAATGGTGGTGTCCTTGCCATACAAATGCCAGATACGCGTCAACAACAATCCCATTTACTAATGGAAACCGCAGCTTTACGGACTGGTCTACTTAACACACTATCAAATGTGCGAATTCCACGAGTTGAACAAGACCCAGATTGGTATTTTAAATTATTATTTCCATTTTGTAAGGAAATCAATATGTGGTCAACTGATTATATTCAGCAACTCCCTGTCACAACTATTGGTTATGGATTACAAATAGAGGCTTCACATCCTGTATTAGAATGGACGAGATCAACAGGATTAAAACCAATAATTGATGCTCTTGGTGGGGAGTCAACTCCAAAATGTCAAAAATATCTTGCTGAATATGAAAGATTGTTAAAAGAACAATATCCTATTTTGAATCTCACAAATAAATATCATAGTAATGGAAAGTTAGTTTCAATTCTTCCATATAAACGATTTTTCTTAGTGTGTAAACTCTAGCTCTTTGTGTATTTTTGATACCTTTTTGATAAACATTTCACTCTTATGCCAATTTAACTGATTATTTTTGTTAAGCTTATTTTAATAGGAATTAAATAAAATGATTTCCTAAAACTATGTCAATGTTTCATTAAGTTTACTTGCTATTTTATGCTTCGTCTGCAAACTATAAATTAAGTTCATCAATTCCTGAAACATAAGTGATTTTTATAAGATTGATCTAATGAAAATTACCTTTGGTACACTTAAACCAACTCTAGACGCTGTTGCTCGAATTTTATCTCTAGGGTCCAACTTCTCTCCACTATCTAAACTGCGAAGATACTTCAATTCATTAACAGCAGAAATTTTTCTTACGTATGAATGTAAAGTAGCTCTAAAAAATTGAATACGATAATTATCTCGCTCATTTTTATTTTTTTGAATCTATTTATAAAATAATGAAGTTTAATATAATGATTAATAGTGAATGATTATATGATATAATATTACCTGATTTAAAATACTAATTCGAAGAGGAGATGAAAGAGATTTGACTGATGGTAATGAACGAAAATGTCTAAGTAACTTTCGGAAGTCATTAATGACTATTTGATTTTTTGATGTCATTTAGCTATTTGGACTACAAATATAAAAGAATTCAAATTGGTTAAAAGAAGTAGATGTATCAACAGTTACAGTTTGCAAATAAAATCAAGCTAGCTTAATTAAATTAAACAGAAAAAATTCAATCAAATAGTTTAAGAAATTGCCAATAGCGGTACAATTATCACAAAAATTGCAGTTGTTAAGATAAAACTTATTGCTGTAAATTACAATAATTATGCAACGAACATATTTAATAATCTCAATAAATAATTATTGAAAGAGTGCTGGAAATCGATTTTCCTATCATTTCTAAATTTCCGTTTGTATTTAACGAAAGTCATAGCAATGATGTACCATAATTAACATTTTTAATACTATAATAAGTTGTATGCATTAAATTACAATCAGCACTGTAATGGAATAGTTACGTTGTCACGAAGATTAAAATCAATTTTATTGATATAATTGGGGGAAATAATCGACAATGCCAGGAATAAGATTAATTCAAATTAAGTCCAATGTTTTAAAATGATTTAATTCAACAGTTCAACACAGAAAGTAGAACAGATAAGAACTACTCACCAACTGTAGCGAAATTTCCATAGAATATTAAAATGATGGGGTAGATATATTGATATATTAAAATGATGACACGTTATTAAAATATTAAAATATGTCAGTAATATATAATCAGTACATCGGAACTTGGAACAATATATTTCAATATGAGTTACGACAATATTCAATATTCAATTTTACAATAATTTAATTTGTTGATATTATTATACCACAAGTATCAAATATTAAATATATACCGGAATACCGGTACATGCATTGATAGTACCGGTATATGAAGTATACCAGGTATAGACCACACATAATATAAGTTACCTGAATAATTGATTTTGGAAAACCTTTTACACAATTACTGTAGATATGTGATAAATTGTTGTGTTTTGAGATTTTATGATAACATAATGCAGTTAGGGTAAAGTAAAACGCAAAATTCACAACTGTGTATCAATTGATGAACGAAAGAATATTGAAATACATATTGTGCTAATAAATAACTTGTACAATGTTCAATATTACAATATTTTCAAATCATAATAATATTAAATATAATATATTGCGAAATATTGCAATATATTGACTCCCCAATAATATATTATTCTAATAAGCAAGGCTGTAGTATATAATTTTGTTTGCCGTTAAGGAAGTTAAGGTGTGGTATTATCAGGATGAAATATCCCAAAGAGATATAATAATAACAACACATCAAATTTGATACATCAAATTAGTAGTCTACGGATCCCAATAGATTTGTTATTATATCGATATTCTAATAATAGAATAAAATTGTTCGTGAAGATATGAATGAAGATAAATACGTACCGTATTACCGTTGTTGTTTATTTCTCTCAATAAAAAAATACCGGTGCAGAGATTATTATATCATTATGATCCAAAGATTTTTGTTTTTACGTTTTTGTACAGTAAATAATAAATGATGAATAACAACACTAATCAAAGTCAGATTCATCCATCCTTTTAGGTGGGAGATTACTGAAAAATAACAACATTTTTTTTCAAGAAAAAGGTAAAGCTTTCTTTAAAGGAAAATTACAAAACAATTCGGAGTAAGTCTTCTTCTTTCGAACAATTCCAGACATGGTAAAAAAAAACCGCGGTAAATACCCCCCCGCTTGGAATATATGCATTTTCCATGCACAATCTAAAAAATCTCATCAAGCCATTAGATAGAGAATTAAAA
>VKHH01006739.1:0-15871 GCA_015144975.1 Epipyxis sp. PR26KG | reverse complement strand
TAATAATAATAATAATAATAATAATAATAACAATAATATTAATAATAATAATAATAATAATAATAATAATAATAATATATTTTCTTTCATTTGATATAACATAAACATGTGAAAATTGTGAAGTATTTTGGTTGGGAACTGTCGAGTAAATAAATGTTTTCCATTTTTGCTAATCATTTTTATTATAATGTTGGTACCAAAGCACTAATAAATTTATAATTATAATATATAAATTATCTTTCAAATATCATAATTATTAAGATTTGTTTATGATTATTTATTTATTGTGATTGAATTATAGCTACATAATGGCTCCTTCTAAGCATGTGTATCGAGTATATGGTCATGTATTGTATGAATATACTCAGCGAAAATCATCCATTATTTCAGAAGCAGATCAAAACAATAATAATAATCATAATAACAACAACAATAATGAGGCTGAAAACAATAATAATAATCATAATTCTGATGAATACATTCAAAAAATGATCTTGGATTTGTTTGGTCCCAAGACAACTGCAGCAGGCACAGGGGGTGCTAACACGCACACCTCCGACCTACCTGAAAACAGCATACCACCTGACCACTACCTATCATTCGTATATCCATTGTCTGATTTATATCTTATTGGACCAATCGCAGATAATAATAGTAATAATAATGATGTTGACATTTTTACTATCACTTTGTCTCGGATTGATGGAAATAAAATGCGTGTATTGCGAAGAGAAAGTGAAGATAGCGACTTGTCCGAATACTTGAAAATCAATTTATCATTATTATTTAATAATCATGATATTGCTAAGCTATGGAGATTCGAATTGGAGAAAAGTATCATAAGTGTGAATAATAAGGAATTAATCCCATTCTCACCTCTCACTACTGAAGACAAAAGGAAGCAACTGTCAAGGGGGTCCATTTTGAATTTGACACACACCAACTCTTCTCGTCAAGCAGAAGATGCAAATATATATACTCCAGTTAATCATTCGATCCTGGGGATGCTTGTTATTCCTACTTCAGGATGTAAACCAGAAGTCATCGAACAATTGAAAATAGAAATTAGCAAAACTCATTCTTCCGTCACGGATTAATGAACGAATGATTGGACGAATAAGCGAGTCGATGAATGAATGAATGTCATATAAACGTCTGAAAATTAATGATTATTCTAGGAAGGGAAGGGAAGAGAATCACCGGGGATAGCACTACCTAGATCCCAGAGATCCGGGATCCAGCAGTGGCATAGCATACTTTCAAGATTTTTATATTATTTTGTTTAATTTGTATATAAAGATTTTATTATTGTTTTTTATTTTAATTCTCGAAAAGATCTTTTCAGGATTCGATTCCTCCGATCGTCCCGTCCCACATGAAGATAAGTACAGGGCCTAAACCTCATGTAGCTACAAATTTATATGAGAATATAACATGATAGTATGATATTTGATATGCATATGCAGAGGGAGGACATCATTCTCATTCTCAATTCAACATCATTTATTGAAAGTCTTATCATAATTTAGAAAATCTTCGACTCGTCCCATTTGCGCAACACTTCCAATAACACAATTGCCATTTAGGCAGTTTTCCAACATGCTAGTAATAGTTATTCTTTAGCTAATTATATTATTTTGATTTTGAAAGAAATGGGACATCTGGAAATAGCAAAACACAGTTTGTAGTATAGTTGAAATATGATGAATACATAC
Source organism: Epipyxis sp. PR26KG (assembly GCA_015144975.1). Lineage (NCBI taxonomy): Eukaryota > Chrysophyceae > Chromulinales > Dinobryaceae > Epipyxis > Epipyxis sp. PR26KG. The sequence goes on along the minus strand of VKHH01006739.1, from coordinate 14,156 downwards.
TGTTAGCTGTTAGTCAAAAGAAAAATCAACTATGAATTGTTAATTAATTAATCACAGTGTTAAGATGAAAAAAATTGGACTTGTTTGTAACAACTTTTCCCAACAATTTTGTTGATTGAAACAGCACAATAATAATATAAGCTCAAAATTATATCAGACAGGTAGAAGTAAAGATCTACAACTGAAGAGGAATAAATGCTATAAAAGCTCTTTAAAAAAAAGCTATGAACGAATGATGAATGAATAAATTGCCTAGAAATAATTGAATAAATCGAATCCACTTCTAAACATAGCACGCATATTATTATTGCCTTCTTTTTTTATATAAGAAATGTGAGGTTGTACGATACTCTTCTGGCCTTCGGGTGCTTGCGATGATGCCGGGATGCTGTTAAGATCATAATTAAAATAAATTTTATGAATCAAATCCAAGGAAATCTTTGCAGTAATGTTTAGTTGATTAGTAAAATGATGTCTTTCCAATTGACGAATTATTGTAGATTCTTTGATAAATATGATTATTCCCTCAATCCATTAGACGAGGAATTATCATTTCTGTCCAAGAATCGTCATTAATTATGACTCTTAAACTATAGAAATATACATTTTATAACATTCCTTCAAAGACTAACTATGTTTATTATCTAATTTTAATAAATTTATTATTATTTTTGATAAAATAAATAAAAAGAATCATCTCATTGAAATAAAGGTTACGATAATAAGTGCTACGTGCTTTAATAAATAATGGATAAGGGAGAAGGGTTTATGTTGATAAGTTCACATTTGATTTGGTCTGGATTGCTAGGTTGGCTCTGGGCGATGGACTAAACGTTCCTTCATGTATGTCATCAAATATTTCATATAATCATTCATAAGCTACCGTTACAATGCAATGAAGAATTGAAGAATAGATTATAATGTTCATGTAGTAATTAATTAATTAATTCAAGCTAATTGATATTATTCGCAATAAAAAATAGCAATGAGTTCCTACTGTTATGATGTTATACTTGACACCGGATACCAAATACTGCATGCTTGACTTGCTTATTCTCTAAAAAAGAAATACCTAATAATTGTAATTGTTTGTCTGCTACTTTACTGGTGTCACATGAGTGAAGTGAGTTAGAGGAGGGACTGAAGGGGGGCAGAAAAGATGTGATGTCTATTCATTAATAAATTAAGCGTGTTGTTTTGCATCTTCAAACTCATCGAGATCGGTATCACTTTCTTCACTATCATTATTACCACAATTCCTTGTAATGATATCATTCTTTGCATTGATCATATTCTCACATTGCTCCACTGCAGCAGTCATGGATCCATACTTCTGCTTCAATTCGTTTCGAATCTGAGCTGTTGTATCATCTCCTGTCACCCCGGTGGAGAGAGCGAGAGCATCACTTGTAGAGGCTTCTCGTTGAGGTAAGTGAAGGGTCGGGACGGATGTGAACGGGTCGAAGAACTCCTGTTCATCAGTAGAAGTGGTTGCTAGAGGAGGGACAGGGGGTAAAGCATCCGCAGTGTTACGGTTAGGAGAAAAAATAGACATTCTTTGAGCAAATCGAATTGTGTTGACAATTTTTCTGAATTTTCTTTTGATTTGAAAGCTTCTCAGCTCAGCCAAATTATCATCCAATGCAATGGATGAGAGTCGTGATGGTGGCTCAGCAAACCAAGGATGAGACAATGCCTCAGCAGCAGTTAATCGTTTCTTTTGATTGACACACAACAAGCCCTGAATCAAACTCTTCGCCTCCTCAGATACATTCTTCCACACAGGTGAGTGGAACTGGAAGCTGCCTTGTCTGATCATTCGGGCTAATGCATCTCTGTTGCGATGTTGAAAAGGGAATTGTCCACACAGCAAAATATATAAAATACATCCAAATGACCACATGTCACATGGCTTGCCTAATAATAACAATAAAAAACAACAAATAATAATGATAATTATTAGAAAAACTATCTGCATCGTTCAGATAATAATAATAATAATTTATCATTTTATAAATTATTTAAGAATATATGCATTATTTATTAAAAAGATAAAATAATAATAATATAATTTGATATTTACCGTATGGTTTGTTCTCCGTAACTTCAGGTGCCATGTAATTGATGGTTCCGATTGAGCCATATCTTCCTAGACTTTCAATATATTTAGCAAATCCCATATCGATTATTTTGATTTGAGACAAATCTGCATCATTTCTCACAAATTTGGCAACAATTAAGTTATCAGGTTTCAAATCACTAGAAATAAGAATGAAATTATAATAATATATCATAATAATTAGTTTTATGATAATAATAACATATTGAAGTCATATTCTATTATTATTCGTTCATTATGATGAAGACAATTAACATCCTCTTACTGCTAGCCTATTTATCTACTCACCGATGAATAATATTATGTTCATGCATGTAATGAAGAGCACTTAGAACAGCGAATGCACAATCCCTTGCAATTTCTTCAGTAAAATGAGTTCTTGAGAGGATATGATCGATCACATCACCACCATCCAATAGCTCTAATACCTCATACAAGTCAGGGCCTTCTTCGAACAAATCATAACACTTCATAATGAATGGATGATCCAATCGACGAAGAATATTGACTTCTTCTCGAAGATCTTGTCGATTCACTTTACTGTAATATGGTATAATACGAGGAAGAAATATTAATTAGTATTAGGAAGAAGCGTATTTATGTAATATTAGTATTTTTATTAGTTTTTTCAAGTATGTAGATATAATAATAATATAAATAAAATAATAAATAATAACTTGCATGACATACACAGACTCATATACAAAGGGAGAGTGCATTAACATACCTGACATGCATCATTTTGATCGCAACTATCGACTTATCTATTTTGCTGATCCCTTTGTACACAACTCCGAATGATCCATGACCAAGCTCCTCTTGGATGATATATCTTGCATGAATAGTATGAGGAAGTCTTGCTTCTAAAAATCTTTTTCTGAAATTCTTCTGCATTTTCTTAAGCTGAATAGATGCTCTAACTACCTTATGCAATTGATTGCTAACTCGATCTGGTACCATGGGAACAGTGGAATGATTTGTTCGTAGTGATCCAAGGAGATGAGCAGCTGGAGAAGGGTTAGTTTCTTCATTGTGATAATCCAAGTCTTCTTTTAGCCAGGCATGATCAAATAATGCTTCATTAATCGATAAGCGTGCATGAGGATTGAAAGCCAAGAGCCCTTTGATATAATTTTGAGCAAGATTCGATATATTATCCCATTTCTCATCGTCAAATGAAGGATTCCAATTATAAGCATTGTGATGTCCATTTTCAGATGTTATATTATCTGTTATTACTTCTGTACTTGGAGGAAATGGCTCTTTACCACTCAGCATTTTGTATAGCATGACTCCAAGGCTCCACATATCAACAGGCTTTCCTGTAAGTCAGAATAATATTTTTTTATAATATGATCAATTGCAAATAACATCAAATAGATCATTTAGAAGTATGCTCTGAGCTGACAATAGCCACATTAGATCACATCAGAAACGTGTAATATGTCACAGGCTATGATTGGCAATGGTTGAAAATGCATCATAAATATTGTGAGACTTACCATGTGGTATTCCATGTCCCATCAACAGTTCGGGTGCAGCAAAGGAAGGTGCAGAAATGTCAGTCAAATCGCTGAGAGGATCACACCCTTCAACTTTAGTCGCACTACTAAACCCAACCAGCTTAATACTTGCGATGTTACCTTCTTCGTCAGCAGAGCAGATAAAGTTAACAGGTCGTAATTCCCTAATAAATATAAGTGAAATATTAGTTATCTGGGTACAGCATTGATAATGCTATATTAAGAGATACACCAAGCCCTGCTTACCGATGAACAATATTCAAATCATGCATGTGTTTAACAATAAGTAGTATCTTCACAATGATATCTCTTCCTTCTTTTTCAGAGAATACTTCGTTTTCGTCGACAAATGTATTAGCTAAACTATTTCCTTCCACATACTCAGCGATGAGATACATACGATTATCATTGGCTATTAATTCAATCGGTTTGATTATGTGAGAATGATCCATCATTCTCATTATCTTATATTCTTGCTGGAGCTCATCCCGATCATCCACTATTTCATTCTCTATTTTAAATAGAATAAATGAAAAAACAAATGATTTATGATGTTTCATCATAGTAAGAAACGAAATATAAGCAATGGATGCTTCCACTTTTTTGCTGTGTCCAAAGTAACCCCCAAATTGTCTTACGGAGATTTTGGCATGTCGCAAATGTGGATTTCGCAATGCATCCAATAATTAGAAATGATCTTACCTGCATTCTTTGTTTTTTCAGCAATCTTAACAGATACCTTTAGACCATCTTCCTTGCGCACCGCTGGTTTAAATCCACAAATATCATACTCATCCGATACTGACAGTTCATACAAATCTGAAAATATTCGCTTCTTCTCCATTAATTCTGCCAGCTTTCCCATGCGTAATAATGCGAAGAGTTTCTTAGTTATCTTATGAAAAGTCTTTTTCGGTTTCTGAGTCAGTTGCGAATTGACAGATTCATACTCATCAACGGAAGTATTCGGTAAGTTAAATCCTTCATAATTTTCAATTTCTTGGTCAGGGTTAAGAAGGGAGGGGTCAGCAGGAGTACCAAACTCATCACTTGTAGTTGTTAATAGCATCGGTGGTACATCATTTTCAGTTTGTATAGGATTTTCATCGATTATTTCTTCTACTTTTGCCTCACCAGTTACAACTTGAGGTGAAATCTTCTTCATTCTATTAATAGCAGTTACTAAATAAACGTATTGTCTGAATCGACATAATACCATGAATTTTCTCAATTGTCTTGCATTTCCTCGCAAGTCATGATCCACTAACTGGTTACCATCCATCACGAACCAACGATGACCAATCACTTGTTCAGCAGTCAACCTCTTAGATGGATCAACAACTAATAAATGTTTGATCAGATCCTTCACTTCCTCCGACACATTAGACCAACATGGTTGAGAAAATGTATCTTCATATTTGCCACGTCTGATTCTTCTTACTAATTGAGGTGTGTCTTCGTCATAGAATGGTGGGATTCCACTGATAAGAATATAAATTATAATTCCTAAGGCCCACATATCGACAGCTTTACCTAAAAAAAGAATATTATTTTGATGATAAAATTTAATAATATTATTAATTTATTTTTGTATTCAATAAAAGAATTCATTCACCATATCTAGGCTCTCTTGTTAACACTTCAGGTGCCATATATTGAATGGTCCCTGCAATGGAATCAATAGTATTTCCTTCCGCTTCCACTGCATAGGAAAAATCAGTTAATTTTATTTCTGTACAATCTTCATTTGCATTAGCTAGATGAATATTATCTGGTTTCAAATTCCTAATTTAATACATTTAAGAAAATTAGAATAATTAAAATATGAAATAAAAGTATTGGTGTGAATAAGTACCTGTTAACAATCGATGGTGATTGACGATGACAATATAATATAGATGATAACAACGAAAATGAAATGTCACGAGCTTCTTTTTCACTATAATTTTCTTTATCACATATTCTATAAAAGAGTGAAATTCCATCATGATATTCTGTTACAATATAATATTTTTCAGATTCTTCAACAAAATCTAAAAGTTGTAAAATTTTAGGATGATTTAATTTTTGCATTATTCGTACATTTTCCAACAGATGATGCTGATCAGAGGATGGGAATCCTTGTCGATTAACAATGCGAAGCAATGCTTTCTTCGATTTATCATCTTTATTATATAATAATTTAGTTGTAATAAACCCTTTTTCTTCAATTAATTTACCACTTGTGTATTTGTTATCTAATATGAAAGGGAGTTGATTTTTATCTCTGTTTGCACCATTCCTATTATTTACTAATCCTCCACCATTTCGTGTAGACAAGTCAGGTCGAATACAAGCCATGACAATCTTTTCTTTTTGAAATAATTTTAATTTTTCAAAATTTGATGCTAAATTACGATTATGAAACTGAGATTCATCATCTGAATGAAACCATTCATGATCTAATGCTTTAGCTGCTGTTAAACGATCACGATCATTTCTATTAAACAAACTTTTGATAAGTTTTTTCACATTTTCAGAACAGTTTCTCCAACTGAGATCATTCATGTTGTATGATATTCTTTCAATATTAACATAAATAGATGCGTTATCTTCTCCTTTGAAAGGAAATGATCCACTCAAAAGAACAAAAATAACCACTGCTAATGCCCACATGTCAACACCTTTCCCTAAGGACAGACCGTTACATTAAAAAACAAAGTGAAATTTAAGAGAAAAATGACATTATTACAATCAACTCACCATATCCTCGATCTCCAATCATTTCTGGTGACAAGTAGTTTGGAGTGCCACAAATACCAGACAGAAATGATCTCCAATCAGTTGCACAGGAGAAATCAATTATTTTCAGATTTCCTGCAGATGTTACTATCAAATTTTCAGGTTTTATATCACTAAAATAATTAAACAAAATATGAAATTTTCATAAAAAAAATTGGAAACTAGAAAGAAATAATGTATACCGATGAATAACATTGAGTGAATGCATATATTCCAACCCTTTAAGCGTTGAACGTATCAAATTTCTAATAGAAATTTCTGTAAATTGTGTTTGATTTTGAATCAAATAATCGATTATGTTCATTCCATTGACTCGCTCCATCACGATTTGAAAGTCTTTCGTATCATAATAGTCGATGAACTGGACAATGTTCGGATGGTAACCAATAAATTGCAGTATTTCTGCTTCTTTTCTAATTGCTATGATCTGCTCTGATGTTGAATCATAATTATACATAATTTTAACCACTGCTTGCGACTTCAGATCCATTTTATCAACAACAGATCGAATTCTAATAGATCCGAAACAACCAAAACTGTTGATTTCATCCGTTAATTTGTATTTTAAATCAAAGATACGTGGTAATTTAACAGCGATATCACCAAACCAACTGTGACTACGAGCTTGATCAATATTAAATCGTGTTTCAATATTTGGATCCAGTAAGCGTCTCACTAAATTCTTTGCGTCTTCAGAAATGTGATTCCAGTAACACGAGTGAAAGAGATACTGTCCACCAGAAATAAGTTCACCTAATCTCACTGCATCGATATCTTCAAATGGAGGATAACCACCAAGAAGTTGGAACATGATCACACCACAATTCCAAATATCATTTTCCTTTCCTAAAATTATATTTGTTTTAACACGTCGTCACAATAACGGAATAAATTGTAAAACATCCAGAAATTACCAATTGTGTGATTGCTCAACATTTCTGGTGGAGTATAAATGGTGGGTATATCAATCTTTGGCTTTTCTATTGGATGATCTCCCAGCAGAGATAATTTCCCTACTCTTCCTAACTTCAACTCTTGAGTGACTTCTTTAGTGGTTAAGAATACACTTTCCATTGTTACTTCCCTGCGAATCAAATGATTGGTTAAACAAGTTCTTTATACAGAAAAAACATAACTTTTTTACCCGTGCACATAATTTTGAGAGTGGAAAGCGTGTAGGGCATTTAAAAGATTCATCATTATAGTTTTTACGATATTTTCGTCGAATACTTCATAAGCATGCATTAATAAGTTAAACTGATGAAGCAGGCTTCCTCCAATCATTCTTTCACTAACAAGGTAGTAGTAGTCAGGACTACTTTCTTTGTTGAATTCAAGAACATTGACCACAAACTTATGATCCACCAATCCTGAATGGTACATTTCAGCACGTAGACTCTCTTCAACTTCCTGTTCATTATCATCAATTAAAAACTTCGATATTCTTCTTATATCAACCAATTTGTCATCTTTTCTTCTGGACCCAGTAACAGTGTCTTCAAAACCATCAAAAGTCGAATCAGTAAACTCGTACTTGTCACTCATGCTCATCATCATTCAGATATTGTAAAAATCTAAACAATAAATTTATTGAATTATTGTATTTTTGTTATTGCGGATTGATAATAATGCTCAGTCAATATTCCCGATTCTTGAATAAAGTGAAGGAAGGAGGATTTTTTATTATTTTATGACAGGATCTTCAATTCAGTAGGACAGTGTTTCACGTTCAGTTACACACGATGAAATAAGTTGGTGTTAAAAAGACATCCAAAAACCAAGATAATATTGCATTATAGAATAGAGCATATAAAAATAAGTAAGGGAGAATCCTAAACTAACTTTCATTCATTCATTCATTCATTGAATTTACGCAAAAACTGCCAGATAGTTGCAGCATATCAATAATTGTTTTGGTTGATATTCAAACTAAGTGTATATGTAAGGCTGTGGATTCGATGATTAGGATAATCTGGATTCTGAAATACTTAGCTTCATAAGATTACGTCCACCGATCAAATGATCAAATATGTGATAGAAAAATTCAGAAAGTAATAAAAGTGTTATTTCATTTAAATGCAAGATCATCTCATATTTTTCAATAAAATTACATTCTCATAATAATTAAATATTAATTAAGTTTATTTAATAAAGTGAAGTTATTGGAAGGAAATGAGTCTTAAAAACTGATGTAGACTTGTTCTTTGATCATCAATCGCAAGAGCGATCACATTTTGAGTGGGATGCCAAGCAACAGAACTTAGCTTTTTCATATATGGTACTTTGGCAACAACTTCGGTTGTATTAGTATCAACCTGTATGATACAAGAAAATAAATATTAAATGATTATTAGGAACTTATGGTTCTTTCCATACCACATAAAACTATAATAAAACTAAATGAAAATATAATGACAGTTAATCAGAATAGTGTATGATCAAATCAAAAACGTAATTATTTTGTTTGTATTAGCTAAGATATAAAAGTTTCATTTACCATCATTGGATAATTATCAATATAAGCATAAACTTACAATAAAGCATGACTCTGAAGAAGAACTGATGGCGATGTGTTGACCATCTCCACTGAACGAAATTGATTTAATATCATTTCTAAAAATATAAGAGTGATTGGATGAATCAAAATCATTTCTTATATTTCATATGAATGAGAAAAAAGACTTACTCAAGTTGTACAGAATTGTAACATACTAATTCATCCAGATCCCAAAAACTAACAGTGTAATCTGAACTTCCAATTGCCATTCTTTTGAAATCTGAGTCTATACATAATTGATAACAATTTGTGGCATGTGCGGTCAATGTATCGACTAGATTTAATTGCTCTCCTTCGAATGACAATAAATCAATGCATCCAACATCTTCCCCACCACCAGTCGTGCAAATTATGTAATCTGAATTAGCTGTCCACGATATGTCATTAATCTAATACAGATTTTCATAGATAATAGATTAAGAAATTATTTTGCAAATTTCAAAATATTACGGAAAAGTAAGCAGTTATGACGCACACAAAATAATGACAACTCATAATTGATTACCTCATAATAAAACTTCTGTTTTGCCAACGATTTCATGGTTCTTATATCAAAAACATTGACTACATCATTGCGAGTGCCCGTGGCAAATAAATTACCGCAAGGACTCCAACTACAGCATATCGCTCCTCCTCCAGATAATAGCTTTGCATTTGCATTTCTTGCTTTAACATCCCAAAATTCGATATACTTATTTGTATCACCCACGACACTTATTTTATTATTTTCAGTTGGATGCCAACAAAGCAATCCATAATCATATACCTTTTGAATGGGCATAACCTGGACAACTTTCGCCGCTGCGGTAGATGCATCAATTTGATTGATTTTTAATGAGTTATCAGCCGATAAGGAAGCGATATATGATCCGTCGCTATTCCATTTCATATCAAGAATATATTTACTGTGCACATTGATATCGGTTTGACTATAAGCTTTGAAACTCATTTATATTTGTTACTACAGTACTACAGTAGATATGATAATCTGCGTATGCACTTCAATTCGTCATTAGAATCTTGCAATTTCAACTGCAACAGGAAACATTAAAGTACTGTAGTATTTAAATAAAAAATACATACTAATGCAAAGTATTATCAAGTTATAATATATAAAACACAATATAAACAATAATAATAATAACTTTTTTTATAAAACAAAAACCGCTCAATGATGTAACTTACCTTATTTTATCGTGAACCGACCATTCATCCGGCATCCTCTCTAAAATAATGAAAAATAATAACAACATAACAACATATATATATGTATGTTATATGATACCATAAGCATCATCGTTACAACATATAATCACACTAAATAGAACTGCTGAGAATCTTATAATCCAAAACATAATCCAAACCATATAATTACAGTATTACTTTTGTATTTTGTATATACAAAACAAATACAATGTCTAGAATCGTAATCAAAAATCTAGGAAATAACATATTAGAATCACATTTGAAAGAAACATTTAGTCGAAGTGGAGAGATTACAGATATCCATTTGCCTAAAACCAAAGATGGTAAAACACGGCGTATTGCGTTCATTGGTTATCGAAATGAATCACAAGCAGCACATGCAATAAAATATTTCAATAATACATTCATTGGACTATCAAAAATAACAGTTGATAATGCAAAAGTTAAAAATACAAATTATGAGGTATTCAAGCAAAATTTTGAAACAAATATCCAATATCCAGACAAAAAGGCTTCAAATGCAAATCTTAAAAGCACGTTAACAAATAATGCAAAATCGGATTACTTAGAAGTTATGAAAAAAAGGAATGACTCCAAGTTTTGGGCAAATGATGAGAGTTTATTGAATCTTAATAGTACATCTGCAACTAATAATACTAAAATTGGTGAAATTGATGATGAAGATAGTGGTATTAATAGTGTTGGAGGAGACTCATCTGATGACTCATCGATTAATTCTCTAAGAAGCAATGATAATAAAAATGAAGGACTTGTAAATCAGAAAATGGTAGCTAATCCGTTGGAGTATTTAAAAAGTAAAGTCTCTTCTAAATTTTCTGACGATGATGAAGATGATGAGATGGAAATAGTAGTAAATGAAGATGGGAAAAAAATTATTGCTAAAAAAAATAAAATACAACACCAATCAGTCAATCTCGAATCAAAAGATGACGATATTGTATCTATAGATGATCAACCAAACATTTCTAACGATGATATGTTGGATAAAACAGATGACGAACACGAGGATTCTTCAAGATTATATGTTACTAATTTACCTTTTACTTGCACAGAAGATGATTTTTCAGAATATTTTTCAACTTATGGTACCATCTCTGAGGTACACATTCCTTTAAATACAGAAAAGAAAAGTCGTGGATATGGTTTCATACAATTCTTGTTCCCAGAATCTGCAGAAAAAGCAATGAAAGCTTTATCAGGGATTGCTTTCCAAGGCCGAGTGATCAATATTGTGAAAGCAAAAACAAGGGAAGTGACCAAAATTGATGATTCTGAAGTCAAGCACACCAATAGACTAAGTTCATTTAAACAAGCTAAAGAAGAAGAGAGAAGGAAACATTTAAATCAAAAAGAAGGTTGGAATGCATCATTTATTCGATCTGATACAGTCGTAGATTCTCTTGCAGACCGGTCAGTGTCTTAATTCCTATCGCTACAATAATAATCATTTTTATTATTATGTAACTCGAATTAAAATTTATTAGATATGGAGTCAGTCGCTCTGATATTATGGATTCAAATGCGTCTGGTGGAGATGTTGCCGTACGATTAGCTATAGGAGAGACACAAATAATACAAGAAAATGCAGATTTTTTTGCAAGCCACGGTATCAACATCAATGCATTAGAGTCTAATCATTCGAAACAAAAAGTAACAAAGAGAAGTACTACTACAATATTGGTGAAAAATTTACCATATGATATGGTTCCAGATGAATTGGAAAGCATGTTTACAAAGTAAGTAAATCAATCAAATCTTATAATATCTTTTATTATCTTATAATATCTTTGCTCTGTTTGATAGTAGTAAGTAAATCAATCAAATCTTATAATATCTTTTATTATCTTATAATATCTTTGCTCTGTTTGATACATTATAAAATACAATCTCAAAAGTATGAATTATGATTTTATTTTATATTTGGCTAAATTAAACGACGACAACATTTTATAATAGCTGCTACATCGTTCATTGTTATTTTATTAGAGTTTATTCGTTTATTATCGTTTATGAATACCACATTAATTATCGATATTATCATATTATAATATTTCTTAAACTCACATTTCCTTTATGATAATACTATTAGGTATGGTGCATTATCATCATTTTTAGTTCCAAAAAGCAAATCAATGGCATTAGTTGATTTTAATGAGCCAAGTGAAGCACGTGCAGCTTATAAAGGATTAGCTTATCGTAATTATAAACATGTTCCAATATATTTAGAATGGGCACCTGTTGGATTAATGGATAAAAGTAAAATCGACCCACCCATTATTATCCCCATTCAACAATTATCAAATGCAACACAAACAACAGCATTGTCATCTACTGACATGACAAATATAATAATTGAAGATGATATTTCTGATGAATATTCAACATTATTTATTAAAAATTTGAATTTTATTACTGAAGAATCAGTATTAGTAGAGCATCTGTGTCGGTTAGGTGTACAAGGATTAAGAAAAGTGTCAATTCAAAAGAAACAAGTTGGTCAATATTTGTTATCTCAAGGGTATGGTTTTGCTGAATTTGATTCATTTTCCAATGCTGAAGATGCTCAGAAACGATTAAATGGATCCACTTTAGATTCACATACTTTACAAGTGAAACCGTCGGATAAACGATTAACGAAACAAATGACTCATAATAGTCATAATATGAATATCAATGGTAAGGATTTTTATTGTAATATATATTTGATTTAAATTATTTCTTTCATAATTTAATTGTTGTATTATTATAAAACAAAAAACAAGCAATTATTATTATTATTATTATTATTATTATTATTGTTAAAGAAAATAATTATAATAACAATAGTACTAGTAGTTATGAAGATAATAATGATCATAAATAAATGGTTGATCTTAATTAAAACTTATTACATTATTTAAATAATTATAGAAAATAAAAAAGAATTTAACAAATTAATTGTTCGAAACTTGGCATTTCAAGCAACAAAATCAGAATTAAGGTCATTATTTGCTGTATTTGGTTCAGTGAAACGTGTTCGTATCCCAAAGAAAATGGGTGGTGACCACCGAGGGTTTGCATTTATCGATTTTTCAACATCACAAGAAGCTGCTTCTGCAATGGCATCCTTGAAAAACACACATTTGTATGGAAGACATTTGGTTATCGAATATGCCAAAGATGATGAAGATGAAAATAATGTATTATTATCAATACCAAATAATAATAATAATAATAATAATAATAATAATAATAATAATAATAATAATAATGATAATAATAATACAATTATTCAAACAGCACAAACAATTAATAATTCAATAAAATTATCAACATTAAGAAAAAGAGCATTGCATGATCAAAAAGCTATCATTGCGAGTAAACAATCAAATAGTACAAAACGAATGAAAACAAATATGTCATCTGCATTAGAACAATCAAATGGAGGGATTAATGAAGATTATGTCTAAATTTTAATTAAATTTAATTTTTTGTATTTTATTTTTTAGTATTAGTTTTTGTAAAATTTTAGACATCACTGAAATAAATATACCAGGTAGACATTCTTCCGCAATGTAATTGTGTGATTTATTTGGTCCAGAATAGAAATATTGGAGGATCTAATTTCGGGGATTTGAGTCCACAAAAATTTGCTCACCAACAACTCAGGGTTGCTTCCATCCTTGTTTTCCAATATATTTATAAAGTTCTTAAATTTTATAATTTTATAAAACATGACTTCAAAAAAAGTTGAATAATAATTTCAACAAAAAGCTCGAAATTGGCAACCAAAATTTTGCTAAAAAATATTTTAGTAAAAAATAAACAAAAATGTATTGTGTAAAGGCGACTCTTTGTGAGCATGGCTGGGGTAACCCTCAACAAGTGGTGAGTTGTATCAGAAGCCGTTATTAATTATAACAAGTGTGTTATTTGCAGGCGAAAATACCATATTTTGTGCACTTAGAAA
>VKHH01006738.1:0-15873 GCA_015144975.1 Epipyxis sp. PR26KG | reverse complement strand
GCTTTTTCCTCTTGTTTAGTTGAACTGTTTTGATTTGCTCAGTTAATTCCTATTAATTCATTCATTCATTCATTATTGAGTCCAGCTTAAGAGGGCTCTCTGTTATGTTTTCTAGCTTGTTCCTCTTGTTTAGTTGAACTGGTTTGATTTGCTCATTCCTATTAATTAATTAATTCATTCATTCATTCATTCATAAATGTCACTTATTTTAGAATTAAGTTTTTGTTTTATATGAACTAATTGTTGTTTAATCCTATATTAATTATTTCTGCGATGGCTAGTTGTGATTGCTGCTGCTGCTGCTGCTGTTCAACAGAGAAACAAAATAATGATTATTTCTGGTTTCTAAGGACAAACTGGAGAAATAATACAATTCAATACGATACTTTGAACAATGAATATGTTACTAATGATACAACTAACAATGAAAAGATTATTTTAATCGAAACATCAAATGGTAATGTATAAGTTATATTATTTTTGAACGTTTGCTTACATAATTACTGTATATAATTGATGGCAATATTATAGAGTGTAGAACAACTAATGAATCAATTGATCTAAAAATAGGATATCAAAACGTTAAGTCATCTTCTCCGCTATCTATTATTGTTCCGAACAGTCATAACATTAAAGGTATTCACTAGTTACATTTGTCTTAAATGTGTTATATCGTTATATCAATAAATAAATAAAATATATTTTTCAGGAAGAAAAGTAAATCGCGTGTTATTCAACGATGAAAAAGAATATATTAAAGCAGATAATATGAAAAATTATTCTTCAATGTCATATAATGATAGTGATGAAGAAAATGATACTAAAAATATTCGATTATTTAAAAAGAATCAAAATAATAATAATAATTTTCAAGAATTATCTCCAATCGATGATCAAAAACCCCGTGTGAGTCGCATGAAAGTGAGAGAATCTAAGAAACCACCAAAAGTAATTGATCGATTGATCCATAATTCAATAAGAGGGAATGAACCATCCCCTATGAAATATAGTGAAAACAATACCAGCTTTCATTCGAGTGGCTTATCGTCATGCTCAATTGTATTCAATAATTCAGAACAGCCATTATTCATCTTATACATCAATGAAGACAATGGCGATTATGATCGTATTGAAATTATTGAAACAACAAAACAAGCAATTATTGAAAATAAAGCACTAATTCATATCATTATTTCAATTAATCCTAATTCTCAAGAATTATATTATCATTCATATAATTCAATTCCGTTTCTACAAATTGAAAGATTTAATATTGCAGGTAATCAATATGAAATCAAAGGATCATCTGATCATAATATTCAACCACGTACTAGTCAGCTTCTTACAATTTATATTCAAAATCAAGCGAGATTCTCTAGATTAATCGATGTGGTATTAAGAGATAGTTTATATAACCCAAATGAAGAAGAACAAACAAATAATATGAATTACTATAATACATCAAAAATGAAACGAATATTTTTAGTAGGATTTACAAATATTATATATATTTCAAATAAATCAAGAAAACCAATTTTTATAATTACTTATTCTGTAAGTGAATCTAATACAAATTATAATATTATTAAGACTATTAATCCACTTCCATATGACCTACGCAATCATTATTATCCGATATGGTTCCCAACTTCAACAGACCAATCCATCTCATTTATTTCATTTTTAACAAATAATGATAATAATAATTTATATCTGCCACCATTTTTATATCCATTATCTAATATGTATTATTCATTTGATTATTCAAACAATACACAAAATTCAACATTATGCATATCCAGTAAAACACCAATCAATCAGTTATACCACACATTTCAGCAATCATTATTATACAAAAATCGATCGTTTTGGAATATTTATTCAATTATTTATACGTTAAGTCATTTAGGTAGAATGAATATAATTAATTACGATGAACAAAATAATATTATTCTTCCTCCTCATCAATTAAATATTAATAATAGTAATGAAAAAATAACAATTCAAAATCAAAAATCAAAAAATGATAATTTAAAAACATCTCATAGCTTATCATATAATGGAACACCAGAGCAAGTTGTCATAAATAAGTCTACGATTATTCGCCCAGTCTCAATTAATTTACGTACATCAAACAGTCTTTTACAGCATCAAAATTCTAATATTACTATTACTGATAATATGTTATCACAACAAGCTAAATTATGTGTGAAATTATCAAGTCATATTTATCATAGTCGATATATTGAAGATATTGAATCGAATATTTATCATATAAATGATTGGAAAACAATTGCAACTACAGCAACTTCAACTTCCTCAAAAAAACTGAAAAATAAAAATTTGGTATCTTCAATAGGTGTCAGGTGGTCAATATGGATGGCAGAAAAACAAAATAAATTAAATGGGTGTGCATACTTAGTATTTGGAAGTGATCAAATGACTTCATCTAATATTCAATCGATTATTGATAAATTAACAAATCCAACCAAAAATAATATTTCATCTTCAAATACATTGCTAAGATCAACTGTCTATCAAGATATGTTAGATGATTGTTTTGAAATTATTTGTGAGGAATTATATGCTTTATTAAATAGGAATAATAATAATAATAATAAATCTCTGATTGATGTTGTTCCTATATCAAATATTAATCAAATTTATATAACAGGTCATTCACTTGGAGGATTATTTGCACAATTATTTCAAAAACAATTATTTGAACAAAAACAAGTATTACGTGAAAAAATAATTAATCGACAAAAAATAAATTCAGGAATTGACGAAAATAATTGTTCATTAAACGATTCACCTTTAATTATTGGTGATATATTAAGTGATGATATTGATCTAAAATATCAGTTATTAAATTTGATAAGTAAGAAAATAAAATTAGTTTTAACATTTGGAGCTCCTATGATGTTATTAATAAAAAACTATAATAATGATAATAGTAATAATAATAACAATGATAATAATAATGATAATAATGATTATAATAATAGTAATGATAATAGTAATAATAATTATAATAATAATAATAATAACAATAATAATAATGATAATAATGATTATAATAATAGTAATGATAATAGTAATAATAATTATATTGATGATTTGCAGGAACTCTCCATTGGTTGGACAAAATGCTGTACAAATTTTGTGATTGCTAATGATTGTATTCCGTTACTGCCATGCATTCTGTCATCAAATAATAATAAAAATAATAGTAATGATAATACGAATAATGATAACTTTAATAGCAATAGAAAGTATTCTGATGCAGTAAAAACAATGATAAGTTCTTTTTTTACATCTTCTTTATCTAATAACTCTCTCATTGCATTAGAAAAGTCAATAAGTAAGGATGTTGAATACTTACATCATACTTTATACCATGCTGCTGCTGAAACAACAATCATGATTTTCCCTGAAGATTTCAAACAAAATAATAATAATGATAATAATAATAATAATAACAATAATAATAATAATAATAATAATAATGAGTTATTATGTGCTAATGTCAAGCCTATTTCATTACTAAGGCATTCATTTAAAAGTTTTGCATGGATTTTTCATGAATCTTATTATTCGCACTCATTTTTAGCATCAAATAATAATAATAATAATAATAAAATTGTATCGAATCAAAATTTATTTACTATTCATTCTATTGAATCTTATCTTTCATATTTTACTTTAACAAATAATAATAATTCTTCAGGAAGTAGAATGGATCATCTTGTGTTGTAATAATATTTTGCATAATTTACATTGTAAATAATAGATTTAAAATCATTTTTTATATTTATTTTCGTTATTTCTATAATATCTGAAAATGTTGTAGTGTAGCATAATACAAATGTGAAGAATAATAATATACGACATAATTTATTTATACGATTAAATAAATACTATATCGTTAACTCTAAACATAATAACACAATTAAATGTGTTTATTTTCAAAGCATATATATATTATGGGGTTTGTTGTTGGGAAGTTGGGACTCACGGTAGCAAATCCTTAGAATGTACAAAAACACATTTTTGTTGGAAAATTGATGTGGTATGTATCATTTTTCAAACACTAAGTAGACAATTAATTATCACTAGTAATTTCAGTGTAACTAGAATACCATTAGCTATCATTTCGGGACTGTTATTGGTGAATTGTGAATAGTTATTCAGTGTAGCATCGGGGGATACCGTCTCTCTCCAAAACCCCTGCTGCGCATTCCAGCATTCACGCATTCACACATAAAACACACATCTTTTTATAAATAGACTCGGATATTATCCCTTCGGTGATTTTGATAAGGTTTTACCATGAATCTTTGTAAATTACCAGAACACATGTTATGTCAATTATTTTGCGACTGGTTATTAATCACCAATATATCAGCAATGGTGATTTTTCTCTTATGAGAATTATCAGTGAATCAAGTATTCTCAGTCCCATTGATTCCCGTAGTGTCACTTTTACTCTCTGTTACTGGTCATGGTTGGTTAAAAGAAGATTGTTTGTGAAACAATTACGTATTCATAACTTTAGTAAAAATCCCAAAGAAATGCTCGATTTTTGTTTTGTTGTGAAAACCTTCACTCCATCAAATATCAAAGCAATTAGCGAAATAAATGACAGAAATATACCGTTATTAATAGCAATGATTGAAAATGAAACAAATATGAGTTTATGCATATTTAATCGTCTGGAAAGTATCATTTTTAGTTCAAGTTCTAACATATATGCTATTAATAAGCCCGCGGTTGAACTCAAAATAATATCTCTTATTTGTACAAATTTGAAATCATTGACGATTGATGGATTTAGCATTGATAATGATGATGCTTCTTCCATATTGGAATCCAATAGCCACTGCTTAACACAACTAACATTGATGAAGTTTACGGGTGTTATTCCAGCAATGAATTTGTTATTTGCAAATATAAAAGAATTAAAAATAATTGATTGTAAGAATTTGAGCGAAGTCGGATGGAATGATATGTTGATGGGTTTGAAGACTTTAACTCATCTCACCTTTGTTTGTTTTTCGATGAAAATGTTGAGAAATACTATATGTCCAAGTTAGTTCATCTAACGTATCTTGATTTTTCGTTTAAAGACTATGAACTTGAGCAGCAACATGACTTGTCAGGGATTATTTTCCCACCTAATCTAAACTGCTTAATTGTTTCGTTTGGACGAAGTTGTATGAATGATTTTCAATTTCAAGAAATATTTTAAACAATACATATAATCTCAATCTCAAACGGCTAGTTATACATGGTGGAGCTTATGGTTCCAGATTTAGTTCAGCTCCATTTTTACCTCAAAGCTTGACATCGTTATCATGTTTGACTGGACCATCTGTATTATTTTCAATGACTGGTATTCTTCAATTGTTTCGCTCAAATTTATCAAATTTGGTTCATTTAAATCTAAGCAATCAAGACTATATGACCGGCATTGGTTTTTATGGTTTATTGTCACCGAGTATAACGAATGTTAACTTATCATGTTGCAGAGCAATCAAAGATGAAGGTTTGTTTGAGATTCTATCAAATAATCTATCAAATCTTCAACAACTAAATTTGAACCAATTATCAGAAATTGAAGGCATAATAAGTGTCCCACCATTACCTCAGAGTTTGACTAATCTCGACTTATACTTAAGCACAAATCTAAATGAGCAAGGTGTTGTTTCTATGCTCTCTTCTTATCTCTCAAATTTAAAGCATTTGGATTTATCACTCAATTTTAAAATAATTGGTGATGCTTTGTTTGGATTATTATCATCAAGTTTGGAAACGCTTTGTTTGTATGGATGCTCTACAATCACAAATGATGGATTATTGTCAGTTTTATCAAATAATTTAACTAATCTTCAGAAGTTGAATATTGGATGTCTAAAATTAGTAACCAAAGAAGCACTATCGAAATTAGCTCTTCCTTCTAGTCTGACTGAATTAAATATGTCAACTTTATATGATATTGATGATAATACTATAATAGCAATGCTATCAAATAATAATCTATCGAATTTGACGCTGCTGAATGCGACTGTCTTGAGCCATTCAAAATTTAAAAAAGGTATATCAAGATTAGTCCCTACAAATACTTTACGTGGATATTATAGAATCCAAGTCATTGTTGCTTATTTTTTAGGTAATATTAACAACTTTCTTCATTTGAGAATTGTGCACATCTTCAATAATAATGTTTATAATTTGATTTATGATATTTACATTATATTATGTATTGTTTAGGTTGTTATCGAAATGGTTTTTACTAGTACTATTCAATTACAAATGATGGATTATGATGCTCATTTTTATTATTATCAAATAATTTCATTAATTTTTAGTTGTTCAATAATGCAAATTTTAAAATCACAACCGAAGAAACAATAATGAATTAGTTTTAAAATGAAGCTTTATTAAGAGAAAGTTGTGGTATGGCATTTTACATTAATAGTATTATTTTGTGTGAATAAATGATATAAAATAGCTGTTTTTTTGTAGAATAAAAAATCAAAAGTTTTATTTTCTTAGTAAGCAATCACATAACTTTTTATATACGTCGTCGTGTATATCATCTAATCTTGATATGAAAATAATCTTACCATAATCTTACTATAGTAGTAGTATTGATTCAATCTCAAACTCAATTAAATACGGTGTGATAATATTTTATTTATATTAAAAAAATCGAATTTTAAAAATTAATACAAACCCAGTCAGTATACTAATGGAATACCAATAATAGAAACAAAACAAGTACAAATTTCATTCATACCATACCAAGTTTTGCTATAAATAGCAATTAATTTTCTTCAAAGTTTACGGACGTATTGGTTTTGGTTGCATTAAATATTTTTGATGATAATAAGTAATCTAGCTCGGCTAGATTATTCTGCCACCTTATACCAAAAAGACATGTCGCGACCGTTTCACCTTTTTTATTTTCGTTTTTTATTTTCCATGTTTTTGTCGGCGACACCTTATACAAACTTATATCTCAAACCCCAACAAATATCTCTTATCCAAGTAGAAGATCAACCGAATTGAAACTATTACAGTATGTGCAGATTTCGTAAGAATCGTCACTATTTGCGCTGCAAACAACATCATCATTTGTTGCAATGGATGCTTACCCATTTAATTTCGCTAGTTTTGGGTTTCTATTCGTTAACGATCATTTTATCGTTTTAATGCCGTTATCACCGTACGTTCTAGAATCGTTTTGTCCGTTTTCTGCAAAATTACCGTTGTATGGATGCCCGTAGTATATAATAAGAGAAATGAAGTTAAAGTTGCTATCCATAGTGTGTCCAGATTTCAAATAACAGTATCACTTACTGTAAGTCAAACACGTAAAACATATTTTACACTCCCTCCTTCCGGAGCCAGGGAGTGGACAAGAAAATTTGAATTTTTGTCACGACACCACGTTTTCCATGTTTATTTAAATAAAATAATAAAGAACGATTCTTGGACACATTGTATGATAAATGATGAAATATGGAACGTATGATAATGAAGAATTTGAGCGAAAATTCAATGTTCAATCTCAATCCTCATTTTTTCCCAAGAGCAAACAATTTATCAGAACGGCAATAATTTTCCTCAGTGTTTGTTCAATATCAGCACTATCGATTCTACTACTATCTTCAACTTCTGTATATCCAAAGTCTCAAAGTGAGGTTTTATTTGCAAGCAGTAGCACTGAAATGAGCACTACCGGTAATGCTGATATCGATGACATGTCATTTAGCCGTGTTGGGTACAGATTACTAGATTATTTTAATACTTCATCAAAATCCAAAATAAAATATCCACTACTTCATAATTACATGGGAATAATTGAACCTTCAGCAAAAATGGTTCTTCGCAGTTATAATACATCAGTTGAAAGGGGTACAGGCTTCACGTATAAGCATGAAATATGCGAGATTCGTAACGATATTGAAACATCTAATTGTATATTGAGAGATATTACAGATTCATTTGTTTACAACTGTTATCCTTATGATAAGTTTTCCATCACTATAAATAAATACAATGGAAAGAATGGAGCATTAGTTGGGAGTCGGTCAGGACAAGCGATATGTTTATATGTTCGGAGAGAAATACGCAGTCTAACTCGTGAAGATCAAGATGATTATATTACAGCTTTAAAAACTTTATGGAAATATAATGATGCCGATGGGCAATCCAAGTTCGGTGATAAATACAAATCAAGTCTTTTTATTCAAAAGATACATTATTTCCAAGCTGCTTTTCGCGATGCTGACCATTTACATTTTGGAAATGGCTTCTTATTAGGACATATTAAACTTGATACTTATATGGAAGGATCATTACGTTCTGTAAACCCTGCAGTTAATATTCCATATTGGGATTTTACCATTGAACAAAGTCTTGGTATTTCGATTGCTGATAGTTTTGTTTTCAACTCATCATTATATGGTAAAATAAAGAAACCAAATAATATTTCTGAAGGTTATTTGTATGCTTACGATAATTTAATGGATGGAGCAATAAGTGATGGATCATTTGAAAAATTGAAATCTCCAGTAAATACGTTTTATGAGTCGATGAAATGGGGTTATGGATACCTTCGAGCACCTTGGAACATGAATCCAAGTCCATATGTTTCTCGATTCCCATATGAATTTCCATTTTTCTCATTACCTACTTGTGCGGAACATTATTCAATGCTTTCATATGAGAATATGATGGAATTCTATACGAATATGTCTATTTCACCGCATGGAAGTACTCACATTGGAATAGGAGGCACTTTTGGATGTGATCTGCTATACCCACTAGTAAACTCTGGCCATATTCTTTCAATGTATGATGCAAAAGTCGTTTGTAGCAGTTGGTCAAACTTGATGACTTCAACATATCGTTCTAATTATTGGAGTCCAAAGAAGAATTGTACAGTGAATAAAGATAATTTGGAAGATTCTGTGTGTGGATTTGATTGCAATAAAGAGAATCTTGATGATATAATATCATATGTAGAAGAACTACTTGGTGAATATTTAAATACTTCAAAATCTGATTTTTCGACAGTTTGGATTGATTTCATTTGTTATGGTAATGGTTATAAAATATATCCCGGTGATCACACAGATGCCTCCATTGCTGTGGATGATCCATCATTTTGGGGTATCCATCCTGCTCTAGAAAGATTATATCAAGCAAAATTATTATCAGGGGGCTTTTCAGATGAAGTTTGGGCTAGTGATCCAATTAATGAGTATATTTGTGCTACTTCAGATTGTGTGAATAATAAAGGAGTAGAAGGTTATTGGTCAACTTGTTGTGATGGACATTATAGTTATTCTCGATTCTGTGATGCTATAAGTGGTAATCGATATGAGTATATTGGTCAATCAAATGAAGAAATATTTAAGATCTCTGATCCTCGGAGTAAAAATTATACTTTACCGTACATTTACGATAATTTCAAATGGAATCATTGCTCAGAAAATTTCGAAGAAAAATTAAATACTTTATTTAAATCAAAATATTATGATGTTGGAATGAATTAAAGAGTGGAATAATTTGTATATAATATTATCTTTTGTTTTTTGCTGTAGTTTTTATTTATTTTTATTTGTTAACTCTTACCCTGCTGTTCATAAACATAAACGATTCAATGAATTATTCTGTGCTCATGAAATACATGGATTATTTGTTTTACGCAAATCGTACAACTCTTAAACAATATACTTTTAAGTTTTAAAATAATATACAGCACTTTAAAAATAGTGTTATTTATCAGTTTTATTGAAACTACTGTAAGTTACCATCGATGTAACGTTATTCAAAATAATCAGCGTAAAAAGCCGTCATCATCAATTCATCCACCTGATTTTTAATAAGTTTTGTTTTATTCCTTAATATAGTGAACATAACAAGATTTTATTGATTTATGGATGAACTACTTTCAGAATTTCATAAAAGTAATAATAATAAAGTTTGGAGTTATTGAACGAATGAATGAAAATTATCATCCATTGTTTTACCTTCAACCAATCAAAAAAATCAAAAATCCAAAAATGAATACTAATACCAAAGATACTGTAACTACTGACTAATTGTAAGATTTATTTATTTCATTGCAATGATTGAAGAATCAACTGCAAGCCTTCTGTCTTCTTCTGAGGTTAATGCTTCAACAAATCCAGCTATTTCGACTGTGAAGGAAATTAGTAGTACAATCAAGAAAGAAACAGCAACTCAAGGAGTAGAGAATACTTCGACATCTGTCAAAAATATTAAGGATAATGAAAACATAAGTGATGAGAAAGAGGAAGAGCAACTGGATCCTACTAATAATAGAGATAAGAGAAAATCTAATGATTATAATCCAAACGAACTTTTATCATTCTTGGGGAAAAACAGTAAATACCTTGATAAAATAAGCTCACTTAGAATTCCCGGAATTCCTGGAATGAAGCAAACTAACTCAGCAGCTGTAACTAATGACAACGATGCACAGAGTGGTGGTGATGCTGACAATGGCGATAATGGCAACAATGGTGATGACGATAACAATGATGATGGTGATGACGATGATGACGATGGCCCCGGTGGTAAATCATCATATTCGTATGCTAAAAAATTCATTTTGGCTTTGTTACCTTCTCCGGAGAATTTAGCGGATATTATCGCAGCAGGTAAAGTGATTTATTCCATTCGTTTTGCATTGAAACTACTGATTAGATGCTAGTGTTGATGAATTATACATGTATATATTCATATTTTATCTATAATATTTTATAATGTAGGTCTACAGAACGATTCTGCTTCTATCAATGTGAAAATTGGAATAGAAGAGAGTGCTACCCTTGACCAAGTTGCATTGTCAAGAGCATATAATCGCAGAATGTCATCAACTGCAACTCGTTGTGTTTATCCAAACTGTTCTGTTTT
This sequence comes from Epipyxis sp. PR26KG, assembly GCA_015144975.1. Classification (NCBI taxonomy): domain Eukaryota; class Chrysophyceae; order Chromulinales; family Dinobryaceae; genus Epipyxis; species Epipyxis sp. PR26KG. The sequence continues at coordinate 4,917 of VKHH01006738.1, read as the reverse complement.
CCACTTCAACATTTCTACATTTTGTTTTGAACATACTAATGCGGCTAGTGCACCAACTGTTGATACAAATCCAGTCATTTCTCCAGCTGATAATGAAGATGAGAGAATTCTTAAAATTGTCCGAGCGGCACTCACAGCTAATTTCAATTTAACTGATCCGATCCTTGACAAAAATGGTGAAAAAATCAAACAGGCAGTCATTGACAATATAAAATCGATTATATTAAAAGAAAAAACACTTCGTGACCGAAATATTTTTAATCCATCAGTTTCTATTCCAATTGATATTTTAACAAAAGCACAAGAATTATTGTCAGTTTCATCCTCAACTTTTTCAATATATTCTCAATATAATTTAGAAGAAATTGAATTAGCTCAATTATTACAGCAATTTAATCGAATGGATATTGATCATGATGAACTAATCTCAGTCGATGATTTGAAAGTGCTTATGAATCGTATTGATCCAACTTTGTCTACACAATTATCAAAAAATGATTTTAATACAAAATGTAAAGAAATGATTGATAATACTGTCTTACCTGAAGTTGGAATGAATGGAATATCATTTCAACATTATGTCATTGGTTTAATGAATTTACGTGCACAAGAAAAAGATCAAACTGTTGCCAGACAATTATTACAAACACCTTTTTGGGATCTAAGAACATGTATTTTATTAATGCCTGATCGACCTTTTGAAAACAAATTATTAAAACGAGGATATGCTATGGTATATGAAGAGTTAAATAGGTAAATTTTTTTATTTATGATTAGATGATAATTATATTATGTCAATACTATAAATTTTAATAATATTTATAATTATAATTTGTGATTTTTTTTAATAATGATAATTGCTATTTGTTTTTCATAATAGTTGGGTTCAACAATACTTTCGTGTTCGAATTCATCCAACTGATGGTGCAGTGTTAGAATACTATGATTTATACGGTAATGATCCGATGTTATTAGATGACATGCTATTGGCTGCATCACAAAATGAAAATGATTTGAATAATGTTGATGATGAAGAGCGATCAGTTGCATCTGATGGAAATGAAGGTGATAATAATGTGAAAAATAATTCAGATGGAAAAATGGATGTAAATGATAATAGTAAAATGGATCGAGAAAGTGAAACGGAAGTTTGGAAAGAAGAAACCATTTCTGATTTTGGTAATAATAATGAACAACAAAGTCCAAAAATAGCAAAAACAACTTCTACTTCACCAGGCATTTCACCGAAATCATCACCAGGCAAAAAACCAAAAACTCCGAAATTAAGAGGACGAATCTTATTGCGTGATGTTATTCTAGTCGATTATGTCCCATATTGTCCAGTAAAATCATCTATGAACTTAAGATCTAATGGTATTGATCCTACCAATCAAATCACATTCCGTATTAGTTTATTACATGGTCGTAGATATACTTTAGCTGCTGAAGAAGAAATCGCTATTAAATGGGTAGCAGAATTAAGTTGGTATGCAAATGCAAGTCGTTTAATAAGTGAATGGAAAGAGAATTGGGGTACTCAACGATTAGAAAAAGTAACATTACGTGATTGGATTAATGCTGGAGCGATCTTATCTAAAGTTGCTTTACAAGAAAAAGCTCAGAAAAACCTTGAAAAATCTAAAATGGTAGGTGATAAAAAAAGTGCGAAATTAGAAAAGAAACGTATTAAAGAATATAAACTAACTCCACGTGACCGAGAAGTATTAACTGTATGTGGATTAAAGGATGAACAAACTATTCAACAAGCTGGTGGTGCTGTTTTAATTGCAGTGAAAGCATTTGAAACTAGTAAAGGGACATTAAAACAATATGATGAGAGTATCACAGGTGGTGCATTTGGATATATTTATACTGGTATAAAAAATACAGTATTATTTTGGAATTATGCACGTAAAGTGAAAAATCGATATAATGAAGATAAATATCAAGTTGTATGTGATTCAAAATCGAATGCTCGTCGATGTGCAATATTAACATGTCAATATGTGTTCAAATCCATGACATTTCGTTCAGAATTCCGTAAATATCATTGTCGCTGTTGTGGACGTGTTGTCTGTCATACTTGTTCAGGAAATAAATTATATTTTCAAAGTTCAAAAGAGTTTGAACGAGTATGTATTGAGTGTATTCGTAATAATGGACCACCATCAGATCGTGTTGTAGTATTCAAAGGGGGTAAAGAAGCGATCAAAAATGTTGCATTAAATACTGGCAAAGTGTTAGCATCTGCAACATTGGTAAGACATAAAATAATATTATTATTATTTTATTATTATTATTATTCGATACTACAATAATCATATCAATTGTCTAATTTATAGTTTAAGAAACTTATAAAAATTACAAATATAATTATTTCATAACAAATATATCGAATAACTAATGAAGATATATGAACAATTCTTACTTTGAAATCAATTTAAGATTTTTTTTATTGTTTTAGCGTATAGTTAAACAATGATTTTCATAAAAATTAATAAATCTAATAATCTCATTAATTAGAATTACAAACTCTAGTTTATTGTATAGAAAAATATATTTTGATAGCAAGATGTTGCGGTTGTTTATTAGATTTAATTTTTATGAAAATCATAGTAAAGACACAATAAAACAATAAAATATAATTGATGTAAATATTTCCACATATATTATATATCTTTTCGAACTGTATCCAGGTATGACTACATTGGTTACAGTATATAGCAAGATATTATATGAAAGAAGCTATTTAATTATTAATATCACTTTCATAACTAACGAAACTGATAACTTACAACGTGTTGAAGAGCTTTAAATATGATAATTGTAGTATTATTGTTGATAAATAATAAATTATGAAATCTGTTCCGTGACAAACCAAAAGCAGTACTACACGTTGACCCTTATTTTTCATGACTAAGACGATCTAAAATTATACATTTGCAGCATCATAATATTTAATTTGTTCAAAATTTCTGATTTATTTATTATTATTTTTATTATGATTATCTCTTTTTTTTAAATAATGTATATATTTTAAAAATAATTTTGAAAATAATATTATAATTAATTATTTTCGATGCCAACAAAAACAATTTCTTTTAATTCAAACTGCTTAATTTATAAAATGTATATAATATTATGCATAATAATTATTATTAATATTCTTGTTAATTGTGATGCAGGATGAGATTAATACCGTTGAACCTAAACTAATTCCAAAATCAGTTAATAAAGCGATTGAGAAGAAATTAGGTGGAGATGATGATGATGAAGGTGACGATGACGATGATGATGATGATGATGATGACAGGTATATTATACGATATGATATTACATATGCACAACTCCTCTTTATAAATTATTTTCACAAATAAACTCTTTTATATACATAATTAAAAAGAATAATATGTATTATCTCATAAATAATACTATAATGGAAGGAAATTAGAGAGACATAGTTATTTATTATTGTAATTATTATTGTTTTTATTGTTATTATTATTGTTATGGTTTTATTGGTTTATAAATATAATATTAATGGCATTAAACAGTCATTTTTTAAAGATTTAAGTGTAAATTTTGATACTACTACCACTACCACTACTACTACTAGTAATAATAATAATAATAATAATGATAATAATAATAATAATAATAATAATAAATAATAATAATACAACCATTTTCCAAGATGAAACTCTCGAAAAAAGTGATTTTATGATTTTATTTTTTTCGAGAGTTGCATCTAGTAAAATGGTTGATGAATTAATGATTTTTTTATTGTGTTGTTCCGTATCAAAAACGTAATGCACATTGCAGATATATAAATTGTTAATATTATTTCTTTCAAAAATATAAGATTTCTGCTCTGAAAATTTGGTCTTGAGCTTGAAGATTTTTTTTAAAAGTCGTCTTGAGCTTGATTATAGCTAATAATTTTACCAATTGTATCAATAATATTTCCATAAGAAATAATATTTGCGACAACGTTTGGATTGTAATATACTGTTCCAAAACAACCCGCGTCAGCCATTTTATCAATAAATAAAATATCTCCAATTAACCTTTGAACTTTAATAGGTTTATCAGCTTGTCTAATATTATGAATTATTATTATTGTTATTATTTTATTGGTTTATAAATATAATAGTAATGGCTTTAAAGAGTCATCTTTTAAAGATTTAAGTGTAAATTTTGATACTACTACTACTAATAATAATAATAATAATAATAATAATCTTTATTATAATAGTTAATGTACTTTTATTGTATTGCTTTCAAACTATATTGTATTTGTTGTTATATTCCTGATTCTTGCAAAAATGCTTGGTATATTTTTAATTTGTTTAACATTTAAGAATAATAATAATAATAATATTATTATTATTATTATTATTATATTTTTAGTTATGCCTATCGTTATTGTTGTATGATAATAATATCAAAAAATGGCTGTTTAATGTCCATTACAAAATCATATTTTAAAATTTATAAAAAATGGCTTTTATATTTGTTATTTTCTTTATTATAGTGAAGAGGATGAGGATGAGGAAGATGAAGGGGAAGGGGAAGGTGATGACCAAGAGGATGAAAAAGTAGAAAAAAATGAAAAAGTTATGAAAAAAGAAGAGAAAAAAGAAATAAAAGTGAAAAAAACAAATAAAACAAAAGAAAATAATGAAGATAAAAAAGAGGAAGAGAATAAATTATCTGAAATAAAATCAAATAAAAAGTCATCAAAAAAAGATAAATTGAAAAAGAAGTCATCCACAACCACCACACTCGTGGAAGAATAATGTCATTATTGTTTCTTCATTCATTATATGGTACACTGAGATATAATAATAATAATAATAATAATAATAATAATAATAATAATAATAATAATAAAAATAATAATAATAAAAATAATAA
>VKHH01006737.1:0-15888 GCA_015144975.1 Epipyxis sp. PR26KG | reverse complement strand
GAGAAGCTTGTGACTGGTGGAACGCTGGGTAAGGTCGAACTAGGGACAGAACGAATCGCCAAATCATCAGAAGTAGCAAGAAATAATTTATGAATGAATGAGTGAATGAATTTAACGGTAATAAAAATAGACAACGGACATCCAACGAAACCAAAAATCGAAAAATCGTGTTGAGTTGTTCAGTGTTGTGTGTATAATAATTGTTTATCATGCAATCTTTAGATAACAATCAAGCAACACTACCATAATTACTTGTAATTTCTCATTACATCATATTTTGTTCCTATTGAACGTTTTTCCACCTATAACAACACATAGCAAATATTATTAGGTACTGTGCACTGTGCTGTACAAAGTACAAACTTGAAACAAACTTCATTATAACATAATTTATTGCATATTGTTACTGTGCCACTTATGATAGTAATTAAATGATGATATTTGTTTTCGGTCGCCGATATCGATTTCGTTGATGATAATTGATAACAAGATAAAAATTACAATATATAAATAAAAGCTACTTGTATAACATTTTTTGTGACTTGTGATGTATGTATCGCTTTACTTATTTAATTTTATAATAATATTATATCATTTTATGTTTTATATTATTTTATTTGTATTATTAGCAGTGAGTCATTTGTAATAAGGATGAGTGTCTCAGCAAGAGAATGGTCATTACAATATGAAGCAACAAAAAAGAAGATACAAGTTCAACGAATAAATGGACATCAATTCACAGTGAATGAGGTATAATAATAGCTGCTAATACTTATTGTTAAAGAATGTAATTGCAGTAGTTTCTATTAATGTATTCTTAATCTTAACGGTCTATCCAACAGTTTAATGTATATTGTATATCCCATCATACTGATGTGATTTCATGAATCTGTTTTCTTTTATTAAAGATATTCCAAGTTATATATATTTTCATATTTATTCCTTTACAACTCAGATCAAAACGCTTCTTAACACATTGAACACTTTAGAAAATCAGTTGAAAGTGATGAGCAACAACCCGATGGAATTTGAGATGTAAGTTTAATGAAGTGAGATTCAAGTATAAGAATTTGTATTCTTTTTAAGCGAAAAGTAGGCTGGTCTAATTACACTTGCTACTGCTGCTTCATTGGACAATTTCGATAACATAATAATTTATTGCATTCACTTTGCTTACAAGTATTTCTTTTATTATATTTACTTCAGCGCTGCCAGTGAAATCGCTCGGAGAATCACACTGATTGACAATTTGAAAAAACAAACGGTAATTATTTATTCTTTTGTATGATCCATATGTTAGAGTATCTTTTTTCCATGTTATACTATTTTTATTGTGCAATTGAATGCTTATTTTAATTAATTTGAATAATTTATTTTGTAGTCAAATGCTCATTTCCAAAAGTCTCAAAATGGTGGTAATGGTGAAGGAATTGATTCCAGGTACTTCACTATGCAATAAAAATATATTTAAAAATAATTGTTTGATTAAAAAGGGTGCAACTGGAAAATTATTGATGATATTATTTTAACATTGTTTCTATTTCTCTCAGTGCAACGTTTAATCCTGTTGGCACATCTGATCGCGGGTTAGTTCAAAGACAACAAGATATTATGAAGCTACAAGATGATATGATATCTGAGATAGAAGTGGGTGTAGGGCGATTGCATGGACAGGTATTTATTCAAGATAGCTAAGTGTAGCTCGAGTAAATCATCTTTCATTGATAATGAATATTGTAGCATTTAATAGTTCTGCCTCAAGAACTTCAGAGTTTCTATATAGATTTACGAATCGATTTTACACAAAAATTATTCAAGTTTCAATCTAACTTGTATAATATTGTCAGGCTCTAGCGATTGGTGAAGAAGCTCGTGTACACGTTCGACTGTTGGATGATCTTGATAGTAATGTGGACATCGCAACTGCAGCTTTACAGCAAGAAACAAAGCATGCCGAGACTGTGAGAGATAAAGCAAAAGTTTGTTGGATGTACATTTGCATAGCTGTAGAAGTTATTGTATTATTATTACTTATTATTCTCGCTGTTGCTAAATAATGACAAGCCTAAAATGCTCCCATGTGTAAGTTATTTCAGTCAATAAAATATATTGTTATACTTAGTGTTGGATTGGTTATTTGATCAACAAAATATTATGATAATATGTATTAAGAAATTTTTGTTATTAAATAATATATTGAAGCACTTATAATATGTGCATGAAGTGTATGTCAAAAGTCTTGCTGGTTCTGTTCTTGAGAAAGTGCCCATAAATATGATTGATAAATGATACGCCAAACCGTATCCAATTCTGATTCATTCCTCGGTGATCGAAACATCATGGTTGTTGTTGGTACGACTTTTCGAATAATTGGATGGTAAATACCAGCAAAAGGATGTCTTATGCCCCAATTCTTCAGAATACATTCTTCGAAAACCATTGGAGAGACAACACAGTAGCCAGCTGTCTCCATCACCAATGAGCTATAAGAGCGATGAGAATGAATCATTTTAAGATGGCCAAATTCAATTCCTTCATCAACATTATTCTCACTGTATTTAGTAGACATAAGCTTCCACGAACTAGGATTCCGCATTGATACATTAGAATTCATGATGTGCATGTTCTTGGACTCAAATATTTCATCTGATATAAAATCAATTGAAACACGATCTAATCCACGCAATCTGTCGAGAAGAACCTATCATAATAAGAGGATATATAACCAAAATAAATCAAAACAATAACAATGAATAAAATATAAAATATATAAATTCGTTGACGATATGAACAATGTCGTAGTCAAGTTATCGCGAATCCTCATCACCTTTGCAAATGACCTTGATTCATCAACATTTTCCTCTTCGCTTGCATGTTCTGAAACATCAGGATTAAATTCATCTTCAAGTAAAGTTGTACTATTCGAATAATTTTCCTCATTAATTAAATCATTCTGACCCTCCCACATAGGTAAGACGAAACATGAAGATGCTCGATAAGAGTCTTGCTCCATCTGTTGGTGACACATAATTTGTGCGGCTTCCATTGGCATCAATAAGCTGATTTCCTATAAAGATCTATAAAATAGAGAATTAGCAATGCAAAAGCACTATGTGAAATAATAAATTTCATTACCTAATTTTCCAATTTCCCGTTCTTCCTTCACTACAATTCAGTTGTATGTAACAAGAGAGAAAAGTTCTTCACCTCGCCAAAACAATAAGAGAAGAAAATATTATCCCAAATATTAAATAAATCAGCTAATCCTTCCAAACAAAGAAAATTAAAATTGGTGTACAGTAAGAGAGTTTCGCTGGAAACTCTTTTCATAGGGAATCAATGATTGATTCCTGTCTTGGTTACAGATGTAGTTTGAGGATTTCGAACCAATTGTTGAAGCAAATTCCTTTTTGCTGCTAAATGAAGATTTACTCAGTAAGATATAAATAAATACAATTTATTCGGAATCCACAATAATAATAAGGGGGCCGGAATCCACTTGTGAAGAGTAACCGGAACATGCAGCACCGTGGTAGCACAGGAACCGGTAACTCCGAATCTGAAGTGTACCGTAATTTATATGTATTATAGTAATATTATACATCGCCGCCGCGGCGCTATCAACATGTCGCAAAGGCGCCACCGCCGTCCAACGTCGTTAGAATTGATGGAGCGCCGGCTGGAAGCATAAGAATTCCGCAATTCCAGAAATTACCCCCGTTGTTCATGAATTTTTTTTGTGTGCCCTGCAAAAAAATTATGTCGGTACATAAAAAAACTTTGCTGTACCCCGTTTCTGATGAATGTCAAGAACACGCCATTAACAGTCATACCCGGATATGCTGATTTTTCCATTACAATCAACTTTAAATATACACAATCATATGGATAACGATAATTGCTGGTGTTTAAAATTCCTTCTTTTTTTTAGATAACTTACTACACCAAGTTGAAAGCAGAAAAATTTGGTTTCTTAGTACTGCTTTACGAAAAATGATTCAAAACAAAATGTGATATTATTAATTCGTCACTTACAAAGAAAATTACTTTTAAATACAAAGCAGGTTATTCAATTTAAGTGGTTACAAATAATAGTATATTCTATTTTATGTTAAAATGAGTTAACTGTACGTTAGTGAACTGTACGAATGTAGAATTTATGACACAAAATCGAAGAAATGAGGCTAGGCTGCATCAAAAAATCTGGATGATAAGCATATATAATCATATCAGCAGATCACATAGAGATGAAACTATTGAGAATGATTTAAAAATTTGATGTAAGTTAATATTGATTTGAAACAGCAACAACTTCCATTGGTTGAACAGAAATGACTTTTTCGCCAGAGGTTGGATGACCTGACACCACCTGTGTGTATGAACTGTAGCCTGCCAAATATCTTTGTGCTTCACCTCCTCCACGACTTTCCGACTCAGCCAAAGTTCCAGCTACTTTATTCACAGTGTAAGGGATGAGAAGGAATGGCAGTGCGAGACCAAAGGTAAAGCCACCCAACGCAGAACCAATTGAATATAGTACATAAGGAAATATAAGGTCTGCACCAATATCACTTCCTTTGATACGATATTGGTATCTCACGAGTTGAGATGCTGTACAAGGATTCACACAACAACAACCAAAAAAGAATGGCATTCCTACAATAAAAAATTAAAATATATTAAAAAGAATCCAACGATAATATACTGTGCAGAACAACATATAATTGACTAAATATAATGTGTATCGACGAAAAAATGATGCGTATCGTACTAAATATTTTATACATACCAATCGATTTTTCCAATGCGTTTCCTGTAGCGCAAGGAAAGCACCAACATGAGTAACAGCATGCACTGCAAGTACATGGTGTTGTTGTTTGCATCTCACCAGTATTGTTGTGGTAGCCTCCACTGTTTTTAACAGGATTTCCTCGTTTGTAGGAAGTTTGAAAGAGTTGATTCGCAACACAACAAGAACAAAATGTGGTTACCAAACAATCATTGCAAGCATCACCAGGAATTCCATAAGCAGTTCTTACCAACCACCTTGAAACACAGCATGAGATACACATATAATTAAACAGAAATTGGCTGCCGTCAACGTTAGATTTTCCTTCTGAAAAGGCCAAATTAGTACAGCACCAAGCATACAGACATGGAGCACAATTACCAATTGAAAATAGGGGAATTTCCCAATCATTGTAGGTCAATACGTCAACCATTTGTACAATAAAATATGGATACTAAAAACTAATATTTGATGACGATGAAATATTCCCGAGAAATATTCCCCACCCCTATAATTAAAAATGGTATCTTCAAGCGTCTGCACTCTTTCATTTATTAATTTATCAACTTCCAACCATTCCAGCATTGTTTACTTATTATTATTAATTCTTTTTGTTACACTAACAATAAAAGTACAATAGTTCCAGGATTGCATGTTTTCTTATAAAATTATTCAAGATCGTTACAATTGTCATTTATAAATACTGTAAGTTTATTGTTATATTCGTTTGAACTTCTCACAATGTCAGATGCAAGTAAAATAGAAACAATCAGTGGGAATTTCGCTGCGCTGTCCCCATTGTTTCTTTCAACCAAACAATCCTTAATATGTGCAGCTGGGTAAGAATGCTTAAATGCAATACTTTAATTCGTTTGTGTTGAAATTTATCATGTTCAATCTATAGGTCATCTGTTCTTATCATATCTTCAGCAACCGGAAATATAATAGGCCAATTTGACGAGCATAAGTCTCAGATAACCAGTTTGGTATGCTCATCAGATTTTTCAATGGTCCTGTCAGTTTCAATTGATAATTCAATATTTATTTGGAATCCTGTAAGTTAAGTGACGAGATTTAATTTTATTAACTGCATTAAATAATCTTCTTTGATACTTGACAGATTGATAGCTCAAAAATACTTTGGATATGGAATTCGCCCCTGGCTATTTATGACATTCTGTGCGCAGAAGATCTTTTCGCTTCCATTAAAAACCAAACAATTTGCTCGGTTAATTCAAACCTAGTTATATATGTCGTAACCAATAGTAAATTCGAAAATTCGAGCGAAATATTGTCCAAGAAAACCCCTTTGTTTGAAGCTGTTGCTATTGACATTGGTTTAGGAAAGGTGATTATTTTTACTGTATGTTGTGTATGTCACATAATTAATTATAAGTTGATTGTGTTGTTAGGTTATTGCATCATATGGTCAAGTTAATTTTGCTAAAGGTAGCACTCTTTTAGTAAAAAATCAAGCAAATGAAAAAGGTTTCAAATCATTAATAATAACTGCGCTGAAAAGGTTTCTAATTTACTATTTTATTAATTACAGTACGGTTGTTTTATGATTGTTTAATGTATGATTAGGAGGGTAAATATAAAATGCTTATTGGAACAGAATAGCAAATATGAATCCAATAATTCTTTTTATTTCCTATCAGCTAAAGATCGTTTGTTGACATATCTGACATCGAATGCCAATAAAGGTACGTCTGTGTAGTGTTATAGTGACTGAGTCTTGAAACGTTTCATCTTATTTTTGTTTTATATCGAAAAGATAATATTATTGGTGGTCACGATAATGGGGAAATTGTTATTTGGCATGGAGTTTCGAAGCTCATACTCGATTCTATTCACCAAGGGAATGGGAAAGAGAACGAAGATTATTGCATTCGCCCGATAAGCACAATTTTGCATTGGCATGCACATGCAGTCACTTCGCTAACCATATCAAATGACGGTCTTAACTTCTTTTCCGGAGGTGAGGAAGGCGTTTTGGTGATCTGGAATATATCTTCCCAATCCAAGACATTTGTTCCTCGTTTAGGAGCTCCAATTTCACAAATTGCTTTAAACAGGTATTATCATTCAAATCCCAGCATATTATCATATAATTCTATTATTATTAAAAACATTACTAACATTACTATTCATTTTATTCGATGCCAGCGACTACTAAATTCTTAAAAACAGCTGCTTAATTTATAAAAATGTGTTGTTATTAAAATTATCGGTTTTGTTTTTGCGTAATAAAATAATACGATTGATGACATCATAGGGATGAGGTTTCATCGATTGCCAAAGTTGCTGTTGTTACAAACGATAATTGTATTCGAATAATAAATACAGCCAGGTACAGTGAAACCTTCTGATTTCACATTTTATCATATCTTTCATACTCATAATACTGATCATGTGTATAGCTTGAAAGAGGAATGGGTGTTACGAACCTTGTGTCTCACAGCCCGTAAACAAACAATTGGAAAGAGTTTATTTAAAATTCATCAGCATTCTCGTCTAAACTCAACAGCAACTGATGCGACAGCACTGCAGTATAATGCCAGGCAGACTGAAAGCAATCAAAATTACCATACTATGGTAAACAGTGGTTCGTTCATTAACTACTTACAGTCTGATCGAAGTTGGAATTGTCTACTTATTGGTAAGCTTCTAAATGTGATAAATTATCCCCAACATATGCTTACTGTATGTTGATTCTGTTGCTATTCCATTTATAGCTGATCCGAGAACTGGGACCATAGTATGCAATGGGTATCCTGGTCAGCTGCAAAGTTTTGATGTTATAAATCGTGCTGTAAGAGACACTTATCAGGTAAGATACTGTAACTGTACTGAAGAATTATAGTTCATATAGTAGGTCGCTAGCTTGGTTTGATTCGAACGATTAATTTAATTACTATTTTGTGATAATTATTTTTGTTTAGATTGTGGATTATACTAGAATATCGAAAAAGGAGTTTTACTCGAAGATGTATGTGCCTTCGATCATACACTATGCATTCGCAACAAATAGTTTAGGTAATGTTTGAATGATGCAATATTTTAAACGTTTTACCAATTTATCGTTGGTTATTTTGTCGGTGTTATCATTGAATTCGCTAACATACTTTCCTATCAAATTTCATTTCTCCCTCTTTGTTTTATTATAGGAAGTTTCATGGCAACAGTTGATGTGCGAAAAGGTGAAGAACTCGATTCAGAAACTTCACTTAAGTTTTGGGAATGGAATGACGTGCAGAATAAATATAGTTTATCTTCGCAGGTTAACCCAATAACTCTTCTCTCTACTGTTTATGTTTATTTTTGTATGATAATATGATTAAATGTAGATGGATTCTCCTCATGGTAGTTTGAGGGTATCAGCCTTGGCATTTTCCTCAAGTGTTATCAAGCTAACCACCAGCAATGGGCGGAAGAGTGGTGCTGTTTTAGTTGCTACTGCTGCTGTAGACGGTTTAATAAAACTTTGGAGGTTATTATTCGTGAAGCAGATATTATCATTGTTTTATTTTATGTTCATCATTATTTTTATGTAACTTTTGATGCAGAGGACAAGTGTCAGACGAGCAAATGTTGTCCTTTTCATCAACAATGACACGTTTAGCTATGAAGTGGATTTGTTCTTGTTCATTCAAATACAGGCAAGTCAAGTCACATCACATGTGGTGAATAACATTCTTTCTTATAGTCATTTTTAATATTATTTCATTCTTTTCAGAGATTGTCCGGTCGGAAGTTTATCGTTTTCTGAAGATGGATCGCTTTTGGCAGCATCTTATCAAAATTTGCTCACCCTGTGGGACCCATCGAGGTATAATTTATTATAATTTTAAATGTGAATTTTCTTATTTTCTTATTTCTTAACATGTACAGTATAACATTGAGAGCATCATTGGTCGCATCAAGTGCCAATCAAATTATATATTCCGCCTTTATTGAGCCGAGGGCAGCAGACTCGTTAGGAGGGTAGGTCCTCCATATTCTTCATTATTCTATTTTTTGCATTATCATACAAATAATTCATCTGATAACTTAACTATTGAGATAACTGATTTCATTCTTCGTTGACAATGATAGCCATTTTATCAAGGACGTTTCTGTAAATAATTGTCATTCAATTGAACATATTTCGATTGAAGCAATTCATTGATGATTTTCTGTTTGAGTCAATTTGAATGAATGAATGAACAGCACACCATATTTTAAATGTTGTTTTACTCTCACTCGTGGTGACTCAGTTGATTCTTTTATACAAGTTAGAAATAAGCTGACTTGCTTTTTTTCATTTTTATGATAATAAATATTACCATACAAGATTATCATATTACCCGTAATATTATCATTTTCTTCATGTGAAATGTGAAACTGTTTATATATATTATTTCTAATAAGAAATGATTGAGCAATGAAAATAAAATTTTAGTAACAAAGGACGTTCCAACTGATAGTAATTGTGATGTAAACCTTCGAGAATATTGAGCTCGATCATTTCTCTTTCTTCTATACACTTAACAGCATAGCTTTATTATTGATATGAATTAATTATTATTTTGTATTATTGTAGCTAAGAATTATTATAAATGTTTAATTCGTTATTATTATTTTCTAATATTATAGTGGAGCGGGTCAATCATACATCGTCATCGCGACAAGAAGGAATATATCAGGTATACAATTATAGTATTTTCGTGGAAGAAATCCACATTTCTCATGTAATATTGACGATAAATATGACAACTATTTCTCATATTATTATAGTATTTGATTTGTTGAGCATGAAAGCAGTGTGGAATTATAGAGGTATGATATGATAATATGATGCATCTTAATGATATGTACATTGCATCTGATGGATTATTTATGTTATTATCATGATAATTATTAGCGAATATCACAAATGTGGCAGTAGCCCAACACGATGAAGAAGCCATTCCAATCAGACAGTCGTTAAATGATGGTTGGATAGCTATTGCCACCACATCCTATGCGAAGAACAGCAGTGAAGCCACACAACGAAGCGATACCACAGATGAAGATGATGATAATGATGAGACAGATGATTTGTTGGATGAATCCAACAAATCCAATGGAAATAAAGATCATTATCATCAGGTAAGAGCAATTATTATTCCATTTGATATAATTATTTTCTCGACATTAATCAGCGAAGCTCCCAAGCTATGCCTCACTGAGCTTTATTGCTAATTATTACTATTATTTATGTGGAATGTTAGGTTTATTTATTCGGTTTGAGTTCTTCCTCACCATTAGTTAACTGGACAGTCAATTCAAAGGTTAATTCCGTCGTTTTCAATTGTTCATCCAACAAGAGTATTATTGTCGCAACAGAAAATTGTGAGCTTTTAGAATTATATTATTCTGGAAATGATGCTAGCAACAAACAAATCATTCAACCGGATGCAACAGTTGCTAAGGTAAACTACTCATAATGCAACTTTTGCATGGTATGATGTCTGCAGTTTTTATCATTAAAATTATTATCATAATTATATCATCTCTGGTGCTGCTTGTGAAGCTTGGATAATATACTGTTATTGACAGTCAGTCTGTCATAATTATTTGGATTTTGGTTGTAGTATCGTTATTATTATTTCAAGCTGATTAATTTATAAATATTCATTTTTTTTAATAATAATAATAATATAATTATGTTTACTGTAGATCCCTGCTGTTTCGCGGGTACCAGGCTTACAAGTTTCAAATGATACTTATGACAAGAGGCCTAATAATGATTATAATAACAAAATATTATCAAAGTTGAATATGACCTCAGCCTCAATCAGCACTCATAAATCGGTAAGATCTTCTTGGCGTTCTTAAATTATAGAATTATGGATGACTGAAGTAACTTACTGAGTATGAATTATAATTAATTATCATATGTTTTGTGTGTTAGGGAGTCTGGTTGAAAGATTTGTTTGATGAAAGTACAGATAGTATTCCACCCGTTTCATCACTTTTCGGTAAGCATATGATCCATTATAGTTATTTCTTAATGATATAATAATAATAATAATAATAATAACCTCACTGGTAATAAGGAAAAAAATAATTTCGGATTATTATTCCTTATAGCATAATATTATTATATTAAGCGACCCTAATTCTGTTTATCATAACCTGATTATTATTATCATTATTATTATTCGACAGATTCTTTCATGGGATCCTTATTACCAAGAAAAAATAAAACAAATAATGATTCCTTCTCTTTAGCATCGCATACCATGCACTACGACCCAATCAATTCTAAGTCACTGCCAACGAATCATCATTACATGAATAATCATAATACTCCCTCGAATAAAACAAACACAATCGAACAATTAGGTAAGCATTACCGTTTATTTCCATCTATTATTTCATCATATTATTCTTCAATTTATGCTCATATTTATTTGTTATTATTAATAATCAGATGAAATTAAAGGGCTTTTTGATGTGAGTTTAGTTCCTTATTTTCTACAGTCATTATCATCATCTAACACGAGTACTGCTGACTTAAATAATAGTAATAATAATAATAATAACAGTAATAATGTAAACAGTATTGAGACGAGCAATGATGCTGTGCGACGATCAAGTCGTAAACGAAGTACAAGCAACATGAGTGAGACTTCCTTCGACTCCACAAACAATAATAATAATAATAATGACAAAAAAGGAAAATCGAATTTGAAAACAATTGAAGAAAATGATGATAAGAAACAAGATACTGCTGTGAATGAACAACTGACATCCTCCAAAAAGATAAAAAATAAAAAATAAAACAATTATATTAATATTATTATCATAATTCTTGACTCATCATTACATGTTTTATTATATTTGATGAACTACTGGTATTATTATACAATTATGATTTATTGACTTCAGAATTGAAGAAAAAATCATCATAATTTTTTTTAAATATCATAATTTCCATTTCTTTTTTTACATTATTATAATTCTAAGTGCATGTATTCATTCCAGTATTCTATTATCCTTATTCTATTATTCCATATGCTGATTTATGTTGAATCAACACAAGTTATGCTTGAGGTGATTAACAGAACTATCCACCTTAGGGTTGCTTAGGGTTGTTCCATACTCTTTCAAATATTATGGTTTCAAGCTTGTAACCTTAACTCTTATTTTTTCTGAAGTGAATCGAGTTCATCTTTTAGTATTTTTACATTTTATTTTCGAGTCAGGCAGTAACTCGACTCTCAACAATATTTTGAGTATGAACGACCCTTAACAATAACACAGATTGTAGCATGTTTTAGATACTTAAACGGAATACGATATAATATATACCATACAATACGGAATATCATACACTATCATACACTCGCACTATCATACATTATCATACATTATCATACACTATCCCGTATCATCTTTAAGTGATGAATCTACGTCAACTTTTAACTACAATAATATAATACATAAAATAATAAATACACCATAATGGTTCCGAGTCTTCTTCTCATATGTTAATACATAAAGAAGACTTAGAATGATAAGAATGTGCAAGATCTGTCTGTAGGCCAAGGAAAATCTCCAATTAGTTTTAATATCATCCGTTGCGATACAATGGCCCAACAGACAGAACTTTTTATGAATATTTCCAAGGAACAGAAGAAAGCGAAGAAGAAAATAAAGGAAAGTCCATGACAATAATCATGAGGTTGATCAATCTATTGAGCCATCCTCGTGTTTCTCATTGCACTTTCCTTCACATTTGTATGATGCGACTTATCTCAATTGACAAACATCTTAGCTTAGTCATGCACACATCTTTTTCTAACTCACGTTACTTGGCGGGACTGTATTGAGAAAATGTAAGAATTCAAAATGATTACAAATTCGATTATTATTATTTCAGAATTTCAAGCAGATTATTAATATATGGAGTAGAATTTCTTTCATATTCAATCAAATATTATTATTTCTCAGAAGAGGTACTGAGCATTTGTTTGTAATGTTATGTTATGACATAACATTTATCAAGTCAGTATCAATAGTAGCTCTTCAATGGACAGTCAATATCACTCATTTCCATTCATTTGCTGGATGTAGGATTGACGAAATAGTTATTAAAATAAGATATATCATAATAATATTTTTACTAACCGTGAAGGATTTAACTCGCTACTTGATAATCGATTGGACTTTTCCCATAACTCAATCACATTATTTCCTTCATTTATACTAACATTCTTGTCAACATAATTCAAGCCTTTATTTTCAATATAATCATAGGGTAACAAGCCACTCTGAATTAGAATCCATTCTGGAGATGTCACTTGAAAGAAATTAGAGTGAGTTTTGTTCACAACCAGACGATACTTACAATAATGAATGGCCATAATAAACTTATTAGTATTTATTTTACTGTTCTTAGAAGAAACAAACTTGGATTCAACATAAAAGGAATGCTCTTCTTCACTCCAACCAATTATGCGGGTTATAATTTGATAATTGTCCCATAATTTTAACTCTGATCGATATCTGATCATTTGTGCTTGAATAATCAAATTCACATTATTTCGTGTTAGAATTGACCATACTCCCAATTTTTTAAAATATTCTTTTCTAGTGAAATTCAATTCATATAAATATTTCGAATTATTCATATGACCATTTCTATCGATATCATGAATGCGTACTTGTTTTGTTTTTGATATTTGAACAAAACAATCATTATCTAAAATATTTTGAATATCTTCTAAATTATTTTTTGGTTCATCGTGATCAGCACTGTGATTGCTAATCTCAGTGAAATTATCGATTTGAAACAATTGGTAATAATACCTAAATAATAATAATATAATTTAGAAATGATAGGAATTGAATAAGTGAAGGCACTGATAAATAAATAGTAGACAGTAATTTGATGATTCACAATAGACAAACATCTCACAAACAGAAATTTTCAATCACAATGATACTTATCGTCACACTACTCACCTAAAGTCAGGATACATACCATTTATATCCAGTAATGTAACCATAAAAATTCCACAAAACATACCACCAACAAGTATTATTACTTCCCGTATTCCTTCATTCCTATTGCTATTTAAATAATGTTTCATCATAGTTAATGGTATTAGTGGGAAGACGGTTGTTAACTTATTAATCAAGAGTTGAATTAGACATTGAATAAAAATAATTTTTAACAACAACGGTACCCATTCTTTTACCTGTCTTTTATACCCCCTGAATGATTGATAAGCAAGCCCTTCGAAGAACACGTCACTATTTTGTTGATCAATCATTTTCTATCAACTTTTTAGTATCATTTGGTCCACAAATAATTGTGAAGAAAGGTTGTAATATCTGGTTAAGAACTTACCTTAGAGTCTTAGAGTATAGAGTAAATATAGTGAGTTGAAAGTCCACCAATAAAACTATTAAACCATTACAAATTCAAACAACCACTGTAAAAGTTACACTGTACACTACACTGCTTTGTAATTTCCTGTGGATCAGTTAGATGGCAAAATATACAGTTTTGCTTGATAAGTCGAATGCTGTTAGGAATGCATCGCATTATTTAGCTATTTGGTTTTGGATTGGATGGACAAATTTTTATTTTACGTTTACTCTCACTGCTCCTTTCCTTTTATCCATAACTTACGGTAGATGGGTAGTTGCAATAATAATTGGAATTATATCTATATCTGCATTGCTACCGATTGATCGAAGCAAACAACCACAGGTGTAGATTTATTTTAATATACTAAAAAGTAGATTTTTACATTAAATATTTTTTCCTTGATGTACTAGTGGCTATTTGATGTAATTGGAGCATGGACAATGAAGAAAGCAACAGAATATTTTCATATGAGAGTTTTTATTGAAGATGCTGAAGCAGTTGAGAAATGTGGGCAAGCTATTTTCGCACTGGAACCACATGATGTGTTGCCTCTCAGTATATTCGCTTTCAATGATGATGCATGCGGTGTAAAAGGTCATAAATGTTTAGGATGTTTAACTTCAGCAGCATTTAGCGTACCAATAATGCGGCATGTTTATACTTGGATGCGTGCAGTTAGTATCGACAAAAAAAATGTCACGAAACTCCTCACGCAAGGCTATAGTCCCGTTATTTGTCCCGGAGGCATGCAAGAAGTATTTTATATGGAAAATAAAAAAGAAGTTGTTCTCTATTTATCGAAACGAGCTGGGTTTATAAAACTAGCTCTTATTCATGGTGTAGCTATAATACCTTGTTTTACGTTTGGTTTAAGAAATAGTTTTACGGCTTGGGTTCCGAAGAGTCAGTTTCTCTTACGTATTGCAAAAAAGATTGGCTTCTTACCTATGCCATTCTTTGGAGTTTGGGGTAGTCCGCTTGGACCAAGTAAACCTTGTGACTATACAAATGTAATTGGCAAACCTATAACTGTTAATAAAATTTCAAACCCAACTGATGCTGATATTAAAAAGTATCAAGATATATACATTAGCGAGACGCTAAGGCTCTTCGAAGAGTACAAATCTTTGTGCGACATGTCTGATTTTTCCGCTCGTGTGATTTGATTTAGTGTTCCTATTATTCAAGCCCGTAGAAGCTTCTGGTGATTTGACTTATTTTCTTTCTGCTATTTGATTTGACTTATTTTTATTAAATCTTATTCAAATATATCTTTATTCAATCTGTTAGTTAGATATCTGATTTTTAAGGTACAGTACATATATATATTATGCTCATTATTTTTTAAATTGTTTGGTGTGACTTTAAAAAATGAGAATATTTCCGCAAAAAAAGTCACAACAAATAGCAATTAATATCATGAGTGGTGAATATGAACTAGTCTTAGGTTCAAACGATCATTACTCAAATATTGAAAGCGTGTATCTGTCGTGTTTAAATACGGCTGCAAAAATTTTCCACTATAACAATAAGTTAGATTAATTTTGAAATGTGTTGATTAACCAAGTCCACTGGATTATGGGGAAGACAATTTAATGATGATTGCAACACCAAAATAGTAATTTGAATCATCGCCAAGTAAATACTGTATCTATAAGTGTTATTATTGTATGATAAGAAATTTTAATTA
>VKHH01006736.1:0-15895 GCA_015144975.1 Epipyxis sp. PR26KG | reverse complement strand
AACAGTTAAATTTTTATTACATCATAAACTATATTTAAATTATTTCCAATAATATTATCCTTATATATATGTATATCTATGTTTAAAAGACAAAACGTTTTCGTGATGTCTTTTGTCTTTTTGTCTTTTATATTTAAAACCTGTCTTTAAAAAAAAACAAAAAAAACCCATAAAATTTAGAAAAAGTTACATTAGAAAATTATTGAATTCCATATTGAAATTTTAAACTTTACATACGCTGAATATTGATAATTTTGTATTGATAATCGATTGTTTACTGTAAACAAGCGAGCGCGGAATAATGTCTGCTTTGCTCTTTAGACCAGATGGTGATGAAATAGCAGTATCATATGGAGATATGTATTTTACATCTGAGGATATAAAACTTATCAAAGTTGGAGAAATTTATGATGTGCTTTGTGCCGATAATATGCATTATCATGCTGCCGTGAAAGAATTCAACCCCATTACTCTTATTGGCCATTTACACTTTCCAAACTGGAACAATATGTATGATTATCATGGATCATTTGAAAACATATATTTTGCTATCAAGGATACCTATTCAAACGGCATTTCAAAGAGTAATAGCTACACTTTCAGATATGATACTGTGGTTAAAAATCGACAGGAGGATGGGATCAAACGACAGCAAAATACCCGTTACCCCGAAGATTTCTTTGAAAAGCCTCGCTTAAAATCAAATAGAAACCGACGTTCATTGGAAGGTGATGATACAACAAATGCAACAGAATTAGGAAGAAAATCAGGAAGAAATATAAGTTTACCGTTAACAAATGAAAATAACTCTGAATTAGGAAATATTGAAGATGAGGATTTGGTTATTAATGACCCGCTAGTTCCTGCTTCTGCAGTAGACGAAACTGAAATATTATATAACAGTAATAAAGCAGTAACAGTCAAAAAAAGAAAGCGAAATAGTGAAGTAGTGATTCCATTAATCCATGAATCAGAAACTATAGTTCCAGTGACTGAAAAATTGAAAGATGGAAATTTGGACAATGAGTTATTATTGAGTGTTGATAAGCCTAGTTTACGACAAAGAAAAGTAAAATTTGATGCTAAATCAAAAACATTCGTTTCTAATGAAATTGTCGAAGCAGCAAAAATTGAACCAGTAAAAAAGAAAGGTAAAAATAGCAAAGACAAATCCTCCATCGAATCTACACCTATGATAGTTGAAGATGAGAAACCTAATCAAAATAAAAATTCTAAAAAGAAATCAAACGAGCTAGCAAACACTAGTGTTAAACCAACATCTACTGAGTCGGATGAGATAGGGACAGATAAAATATTTGATTCTGATAGTGAACATCATTTAGTTCAGCTGAAGGAGATAGAAAGCAATTCAAAAGTTGATGACACTGGCAATAAATCACAAGAAATGCTGGAAATCATGACCCCAGAAAAACTGCAGAAAATATTATTGGGTCATTTAAATACAGAAGGAAGTATTGCGCATGATTCAGCAGCATTGCGAATCTTAAAAGAAAATCCACATATTTTGGAATTCAAAGGAATAACATCAAATAGTCTTTATCAATTGATACATGCACGTCTACAGCTCGACGAAATTATAAAAATGATATTAGACTCACCAATAATACCACCACAATCTACTATCAAGTAATTCAGTTAAAATAGTTTCTTAAGTTGAATCAATTCATAAAAAAATATTTTTTCCGTTCATTTTTTAAGTATTTATTACTAACAAATGTTGCAAATATGGAGCAGCTCTATCGATCGGTAATTCTTCATTGTCTGGAATATACGCCCATCGTTTATCAGGCGGCTCAGAATATTGAATGTCCAACTCTGCTTCTCTTGCTTGAAGAAGTTCCTTATTTTTACTCACACTAATTTCATCAGATTTTCTTTTCTTCTTTTTTCCTTTAATTTCTTTACTTTTATGCTCTGACTCTTCGGCAGTACTCGATAAATCCCTTATCTTCTGTAATTCACTCAAGCTCATGAATTCCACCGCGTCAACACTAGCATTATTTGAGCTGCTCGAAGAATTTTGATTTGAATAAATTCTTCCTAGCACTAAATTGGTTCTTTTCCACACTGAAATACAATCATTACTATATGGGAAAGTATTGATTAATTTAGCAACCAATACACAATGAAAAGATGATGATAATTCAAGTTGAAAAGTCCCAGACGAAGTTCTACCAAAAGGAGCTTGAGGAGCTCCGCCAATAGTTGAGGTTATCATTAATTCACCAACGTGTATTATGTATTCACCTTTGAAATTTTCCAAGCATGTTATTGCCATCGATTCACTTTCATCAGGATAACATAGAAAAAGAGTTTTTGAATTATTGTTTGGTATCAATATTGCTTCTGGACCGCCTCGAAGTACTGTGGTCCATGAGTTAGATTGTGGATATTTATCATATGGCGTGATATCTACTCCTCGATTCTGCAATAGCTTCGCCCAATAACCTTTACCACAACCGATTTCAATTACTGGATTGAAGTTGGCAATAATGTTTAACGCTCTATCATCAGGGATGGCCCAGGAATACTTGGCTGTTATTTTTTCGCCTTCTGCATCAAGTTTGTTCCAAAGTGTAGAACGCTCTTCAATAGCGTGGCCGAAAAAATGGTGAGTTGATTTTATCTGTAATTTTGCTTTCATTTTATTGAATTCATCAGCATATGGATTAGCTGTACCAATTATCTGACGATTACTAACATCAATTTTCTGTCTCAAAGGTTTGAGCTTTTGTTTAGATTTCATTTTGGAGTACAGTATGTAGTACAACCGATGACTCAATTGCTTCTTGAACCAATTGAAGCATAGGAACACTTCATTGTTTTATGTGCAAAAAGTATTACCGGTATTTGGTATTATTACTATTATTTATATCACCGTATTCGATCGTTCCAGCGAAAAAAGGCTGTAACTTTTAGGGGGGGGGGTACAAAAAACGAAACGGAAAACTCTTATTATTACTAAAACTTATTTCTCCTATATATATTTCTCTATTTATTAGTATTGCATTTTATGCTAAAATATTATTTGATTATATGAGTTAAAGTACATAAATACTTAATGAAATAAACAAATAGTGAAATATGCTATTTAGTATTTAGTATTGATGGCTTTATGCTTGATGACTGATAAATCATAAAGATAACTTAATACTGTTACAATATTTTATATGAAACGATTATTATATTCCCCTCATAATGATCAAATCCTATAAAAGTATAAAATTATATTTAGAATCCGAAATAATTAAATGCTCTATATAACTTTATACAACAACAGCTAGACAGCTAGTAATAATTTAATCAACATAAGTGGATATGGAAGAATCAAGGATTTCAATCATAAAGGACGCATTGGCCATACGGGAAAACATCGCCGAAAAAGTAGAAAGCTTCAAATGGCTTGAAAACGTTAAGAGAGAAGAAGAATTATTCAATTCTCGGTTGATTGAGACAGCTAAGACCTTTGGCGGAGAAAGATGTCTTGTTTGCACTTTACCTTATGGTACTTGTGACCATACTATATCATGGATTGATGATTTTAAGCTAATAAAAGATGGTCAAAATGATTTAAATCGATTATTTGATAAGAGTGAAGTTGACCAAGAGATTGAGGATGCGTTAGGGATGATTTCAGATGATTTTTATGGTCCAACTAAACCAGTGTTGGATGACATTGATATAAATGCGATGCAATGGTCTGTGCTTGACCAAAGAAAATCTGATAAAATCGGAGAAACTGAAGTTTGTTTATTTGCGCCAAGTGAAAGAGGATGGCATAGCTGTGTTGATATTAATCACAAGTTTTTATTTGTATTCGGAGGATTCAGCTACAGGTACAATATACCTTGACATAATAATCATGTGTATAATTTTTGAATCAATAATTTTATGTGTATAATTCTATGGAGTCAATTTGTTATGTGATTATTTTCTGCTTGTGTCATTTTTAAATATCTACTAATCATAGACACAACAAAATTCCACAACCTTTCCAACATGTACCTGATTCAAATGAGATTCAATACTTGTCTGATATTCGCATATATGATATTGAAAACCTTTCATGGCATGCGGTAAAACCACCATCAGGTTTTATTGCACGAGGAAATCAGGAATATTTCGAATCAGATGATTTTGCGCCGGAAGGAAGATATGGTAAGGAGAAATCGTTTAAATTCTTTATGTGTGATTTCAAAAATTATGATATCGAACATAAGTATAAGGTTGTAGTAACTTTATAACAGTCAATATTTATATTTACTTTGATTTCTGAACATTTTGGAACTACACGAAATTTCATTTCCTATATAATATATAATAACTTCATACTTTCAGGCCACGCAGCTGCTGCACTTAGCAATGATCGAATGATGATATTTGGTGGTAAAGGTAATCATGGTCAAATATATGGTGATACTTGGATCTATGAGCACATCTCCAATCGTTGGATTCTTGTTCAAAATAATGAGGCATATGGTGTACCGTCCCCCGCGCCTCGCTTTTTCTCTTCTTGCATCACAGAGAATGATCTGGTATATTTATTTGGTGGAACTGATGGAAATGATAATTATGGTGATTTATGGGTTTTTAAAGGTGATCCAAGTATGTTAAGATGGGAGAGGATAGTTGCTGTTGGTATTCCACCTAGTCCTCGGTATGGTCATCAATTCATTAATATTTCTCCTGGAAAATATGCTGTTGTTGGTGGATGTACAGTAAGCCCGCAAGGGGAAGTTATTGGTACGAATTTATCTATTGCAGATACAAAACATTTATTGGAATTGAATAGCAATTTACAAAAGCATTATCGAAACGAAGGGAAGTATATCAAGAATTCCAGTGTCGTGTTAGAAGCCAGCACCATCTCGAATAATGTGAATGATGTTTCATTAGACAAGATATTACATCAAGCAGCAAATATAACATCTCAATTGCATTTACTAGAATCAGAAACAAGATTTGCAGAACAAAAATTAGTAGATAGTTGGCATTTATCGAAAGCGAATCGGAATTATAATATTGGCCGTGCGAGACATCCTAATCCTAACCTTGATATAATATTCTTAGATACTATCGAGATGACATGGAAGACTCAACAATATCCACCAATACGAGGGAAAATACCATGCAGTCGGATCCATTTTGGTTGTGCAAAAATAGGTGATTATTTGTTAGTGATGGGTGGAGTCGACCCGACAAGCTTAGTTTACAAGCATGTGGATGAGTCTTATACCAGAGTATATACATTAAACTTGAATAATTATATATGGGAGCATCCTATTCCTATCAATTCGACAGAATCATTGCAAGATGCGTTGCGAATAGCTCAAGCTGATATTATTAGAGCCAAAAACAAAATAAAGGAAGAGAAAGCTAGAGGCTTATCATTAGGTGATATATACACTAACTATAGTATTATATGAAATATTATAATATATGGTATTATTATAAAAAAAATATTTATTTCTGCAAATTTTGCAATTACAATCTGACTTATGGACTTATAATCAAATTATTATACCTACCATGGTCTACAAGACGTTCTGGCATCATATGTTTTAACAGTAAAATAATAAATAAAATTTGATGTTTTGTGTAGGGGCGCTTAATGGTAAAACCGTTGAACTAGCTGAGGCAGAAATAGTATTAAAAGTGTGTCATTGGAGACATTCCGTATTATTGAATGAAGAAAAGCAATTAAATGCTCCTCCTATGTCTCGGTTCGGATCTGCTGTATTAAGTTTACATCAACGGTTGATATATATCGGAGGATGGAACCAATCACAAGCTGCTGCTTCAGGTGATGTCATGGTGCTAAGCTTAGAACAAGAACATGAGAAAAGGAGGAGATTAGATGATGAGTTCAAAGCTAGATTGGAAAGGAATAGGTTAGTTGTTGTATAAGGAATAATAATAACAATAATGATTATTATTATCACTATTATAATTATATAATTTTGTGGTTTATTATTAGCTTCCTGTGATATCATTTGATATTTTAGATGTATTTTTTACTTTTAGATTTTTATAACCATTGGCATATAGAAATTTGCTATATAATTATGATATAAAATTGTTTTCCAATTATATTAATAATGTTTATATTGTGTTACTCGATTAGAATCAAGGAAGAGGCAGAAGCTCATATGGCAAACGTGCAGTCAGTATATGAATTACGTGCAATCAAACAAGCTCAATTAGATGCTGAAGAAAATGAGCGAAGATTGATGGCTATTGAAGAGGTTATGATTATCAAATATTCATTTAATTAGTATAAAATTTCATGAATATTTGATTTATATAATAATTTAAGGTTTTATGATTTTATCATTCGATATGTTAAAAGATACTATTAGGACAGAAAATAAATTTGATGAACATACTTAATCATTATTTTTTTATTTTTTGTGTTATATTGTTAGATAATTAGTTCGTTACCGCCTCTATCCATGCCTCGTAAGCCAAGATATGTCATGTCAAATCAGCATTCTATTTGGGTTGAATGGGATAGGTACATCATTCGCTCATTTGTTTATCCATTAATTCATTTAATTTAAAATTATTTATTTTTGTTTATTTCTTATTTTATAGAGTTAATATTAATGCAAATAAAGAAAAAATTGATCCAAATTCAGTAACTTATTATTTGTATATGGAGACAGGATTTGAGAATTTGTTGATTAATGACCGGGTGATGGTAGCTCCTGTTGAATATCAGACAAGTGGTGCTGTTAATCGTCCGGAAGAAATGTTTTTTGATGAAAAGTGTATTCGTTTTCCTGGTGAAGTCACACGATTATGGTAAATGAATAATAATAATAATAATAATAATAATAATAATAATAATAATAATAATAAATGATTTTTATAAATTAATTAGTGTGATATGAAGAAATTGTTTTTGTTAGCATCTAATAAAATAATATAATTCAAAATGGTTCTTAAATAACATACATGGTTAATAATAATGATAAATTATAATAATAATAATAATAACAATAATAATAATAACAATAATAATAATAATAATAACAATAATAATAATAATGTTATTATTTGTTTTGTTTAGTTGTCACGGTCAATTTGATATATTATTTGATGATGGAATCATTGAAAAGAATGTTGAAAGATGTCGAATAAAAAGAGATTATACTCGAATATTATTACAAGACTTATTAAAAAATGTTGATTTGAATGCTTTGTCAAAACCAGACGATTTGATTCCTATTCTTACAGCTCGTACAAATGATAGTAATAAAAGTCAACTACTTAGTACTAATACAATCCCATTGACTGTGAAGGCGAGATATCAGAGAAAATTGCAACAAAAGAAACGAGCACAAAAGAAGTTAGAATTGATACGATATGGTCCACCAATTGATTATGATAAGTTAGAACGAGAAGGAATCATTTCAGTGAATAGCAGGAAAAGTCGAAGAAAATCATTGAATAGTATTAATAATAGTAGACAAGGAAGTGAAATGAATGGTAATTATTATTATTATTATTATTATTATTTTATTATCGAATTCTAAACAAGATATAAATAATTGCTCTTATAATTATTTTATAATAATTATTATATAATGTCATATTGTCTTGTATTATTGTTATGCCAAATATCACATCATCAAATTATGATATTATAATATTATATAATTATTATTGTGTGATAATAGGGACTGGGAGGATGTCAAATAATGACCAGCTTACAAGTGGATTTAATACTGGCAGAGAATCAAGTTCATGGAAAACAATCACTTCTTCGCAAAGAAATAGTTCAGCGATGAAATTAGGTATAAATAGGAAATAATCACTTTTAAAAGATCATTCACTCATACAACTATTTTATGTTTTATTATCATTTTAATTCATTATTATCATATGACACATTATAATTGTAATTATACCGTTTTTATTATATTATTATTACTTCTAAATGATCAAATCAAATAATTTATTTTGTTTTTTTCTCAGGCGATGATTTTCTGGATGACATATACTCAGAAAACAATGAAGATGACAATAGTTATGATAATGATACAGTAGATGAGGAATCGTATGATGGAGAAAATGATATAGAAAGTGATAAAAAATATATAACAGTTCGACCTAATCCAGCATGGAAGCTCGTGTATGCTGGAAATGAAAATAATTATTGTTGTACAAGCATAATTCCTGATGATATTCTTCTCCGTGAACCATCTATTTCGGTTGCAGTGTCATTCCGCTTACAAATACATGGTCTTGATTACCCAAAATATGAATGCAGTCAATTTAGTACGCCATTAATATGCTTCACCACAAATAATAATGATAATAATAGGCTAACCATACCCTCTCCGCTTGGTGAACATAAAAATAAGTCAATCATATCGTTGAGTTCTGCCTCTATAACCGATACGATGAGTAATAGTCAATTATCACATAACATGACATCGAATGCTAGTCATAATAGTCAAATGAATCAAACTGTGAACACAGCAAGCAACTCATCATCTATTAGTAAAACAAAGAAACAGTTGATTTCTGCTGTTATTAATGGTCAACAGTTAGTCGAAATTGAGAAAAGAGGAGATGCATTCTATAGTGAAGGAATCGCTGATGATTATATATGATGTGACGCTTAATATGCAATATATAAACACTAACACTATTCGATAATGTGATGTTAATTTGTTAATTTAATCGATTTCATAAAATTAAAATAGTTTTATTACTTTTGTTTTATCTTTATTTATTCATTAATATATTTGTTGTTGAAATTGGGATTGTTTTTTGTGTCGTAAAGAGAAATTCTTTTGTACTATAAGCTATCAAGTTTATTGGTTGACTATATATATTATACTACATCATCGTCAAAATTAAAATCAATATTATTGTTCTCACATAATACCAAACAATTCCAAATTCTAACAGTTCCAAAGGCATTTGTTGCTCTTGCTTCACAATTAATAAAGCAAACAGTTCATTTTATAAAAATTCATTCATTCATTAATTGGTGGTGAGTGGGATTATTGTCCAATAAACACGTAAGGTTTAATTTTTACTCTCATCATATAGAAATTCTGGTTTCAATCAAATCTTCTTCATAACATTGATCATTTGATCTTATTTCTTGATTCATTTATCAATTGAGTTTTTTACAATTAAATTTTGACTTTTAAATTTACTGTACTAATAAAAACTTAAAATCTACTAAAAAATTCTGCGAAAAAGCAAAAAAAGAAAGCCCCTAAAATAATCTGTTAGGCTTCCAGTACCCCCCCCCTGAAAATCCACCGGTTCACCCCCTAAATTTCGGCTTTTTTATTATTTTTCCAGGATTAATTTGTTGGTATTTATTATAACTACAACAACAAAATCTTGCAACAAACCTTCCTGTAACTATATTGTAATTTTCTTGTTATATTTGCAGTTTGTTATTCTCTGTATGAATGCTACTGTATCAGTATTATTGAGTTTCCGACCAGCAACAGAGCATTGATAAACTATAACTTATAAAGAAAAAGAATTCACAATTCTGGAATTCCTGTGATTATATTAACCAAATTATTATACTTGCAAGATAACGAGATTTCAGTATGAACAATCTGAAAAAAAATCGTTCCAAATTTACTTTAACCATATTTATTTCGGTTTGTGTTATGAATTTCTTTCTTTTCTTAGATCGTGGTATTATTCCAGGTATTTTAAACCTAGAATTAACATCAATATTGTATGCAATAGTTTTTGCTTTTCAAAACCCGAAATATACTGTACTTTACATTAATGCACCAATTAAATTACCATATTCATAGGAGCAGCACAAGAATTTAATGCTTTTATTTCCACCACATTAGATACTTCTTCACCAGATGTATATTTAGGTTTATTACAATCATCATTTATAATTGGATTTGTTGTTGGCTCTATTGTATTTGGACGTTTAATTCATCATTATGGACGATTTTATATAACTGTTGCGGGATGTGTATTATGGTTATTAGCAGTTACCTTTGCAGGAATATCGAAAAGTTTCAATAGTTATCAATTTTTAGCATTTACAAGATCAATATCTGGCTTTGGTGAAGCTGGAATGCAATGTGTAGTACCACCTTGGATAGAAAAAGAAGCACCAAAGTCGTTGAAAGGATTATGGTTAAGTCTCTTTTATACTGCTGTACCAGTAGGTACTGCAGCAGGATATGCTTTTAGTTCTATTATAGCTAAGGAATTAGGATGGCAATGGTGTTTTTTTATTGAAGGAATTACAATGACACCATTTGTTATTTATATTTATTCCATCTCATCATATTATCCATGCGAAAGATATGAAAATGACTCGGAAGATCCGATCGAAGATGTTAATAGTAGTTTATTACCATCTACAGCATCTAATGATGATCTTGAACATGATCTCGAAGGAACAGAGTATAATTCATTACATGATAGAAATGATAATAAAATATCAACTTCCATTCGAAAAAGTAAAGATGAATTAATAAATAATGACAATATTTCAAATAAATCAAATATTGTGAATCCCCCAACACTTTATGAAGAGTTAGTATTCATCTTAAGCCGTCCAGTTTATGTAAGTCTCATTCTAGGATATGCTGCACAATCAGGTGCATTGATTGGATTTAGTACTTTTGGTTCATCATTTATGCTTGCTTTAGGTTATTTTGATTCGGAGTCTGATTCATCCACAGTCACTGGTGCGTTAATTAGTATTGCTGGAATGATTGGTACACCTGTTGGTGGATGGTTGATTGATCAATATACTAATAATCTAACCAAATCAAAATCACCCAGCCGTTCTAACTCATTTAATGATGGTAAAAAAGAAATGATCATTCAAGGGGAATATGTTATTGTGGATGAAAATGATGAAACAAAGGGTTATGAACATAATGAAGATGATTATAAGACACGAAAACAACAAAACCTTACAATTAATGATGATAATAAAGAAACGAATCGATTGAAAATTATTAATGTTTCAAAAGTATTAATTATTGGGTCACTTGTTGGTGGAACATTATTAGTGTTATTATTTTTTGTTTATAATGAAGGATTGTTTCTATTCATGCTTACTATTGGATGTTGTTTAATATTCATAACAATACCAGGGATTAATTTAGCTGTTATGTTATCCATTCCTCCGGACAACCGGGCTCTAGGTGTTGGCATTATGTGTGTAGTGTTGCATATGTTCGGTGATGTACCAAGTCCAATAATAGTCGGTTATTTGAAAGATATTTTGGCACCGAAATGTGTACCTGATAATGGAGATGATACAATCTCATCTAGTCCGGAATGTAGAAGTCAAGGTGATAGTATACGGATCTGTATACTATTAGTCACTTTATGGTTTTTATGGACAGTATTTTTCTTTTCTATTACATATGTGCTAGCTTTGGCTAATGTGCAATCGATGTTTAGAAAGAATTCATCTGCCCCATATGATAAATCGAAGAGTTGTTTAAGTATCATTCATCAATGCTTTGGAATGCAAGATAAACATGAGTTATTATGGAGAAGAAGGAAGCACAGTCAAAGTTCATCTTATCGGAATTCTGTTACTCTTCCTACCATTATTGAAGATGAAAATGATCATGAACAAGAAAATAAAAGATAATAATAATATTTTTTTCATCCATTATTTTGATTCAATC
Organism: Epipyxis sp. PR26KG; assembly: GCA_015144975.1. NCBI lineage: Eukaryota > Chrysophyceae > Chromulinales > Dinobryaceae > Epipyxis > Epipyxis sp. PR26KG. Next base: position 4,211 of record VKHH01006736.1, on the reverse strand, counting down.
ATTTCCTATTTTTATATTTTGCTTTTAATTAATATTAAAAAATACTTTTCTCGCTATTACAATACCGAATAGTGGATTGTTCATACATTATCAGCAGTTTTAGTGAAACTTGTGAGTTTATTATTTTGATTGAATAGATAATTATAATCCAACCTAAAATTTATTATGGTCACTTCAATAATGATTTCTATACTCATTATTATAAATGATCAAAAAAATATTATCATAACAATTTCATTAAATTAAATATAAGTTCTTTGATTAAGTTACTCAAAGACTTGAATAAATCTAAATAAATCATACTCATAATATTCTATGAGAATGTGAAGGTTCATGTAGAGAATTCATTCATCATCCGAAATCATATAAATCATTCACGTCAAAACTTAATTTAAAGTCAAAGAACCAATTCCGAGTTCCGCACCAGCGACTCCAAAAGTTGATTTAATGTCGTTGACTGAGCCAGATATTAAAGAAGCAATACTTCCATCTTCAACGTTACCAACAACATCATCAACTAAACCCGGTAAATCGATGAGAGTGTTAATGACAGGGATTTGATCTACCATAGCTTGAAGGGGTTCAATTAGTTTTTTTGCAGGAGTAATGACTAATTCTTGTAATGGAGCATCGATCAAACTTTTCAAAACATCACTGATAACAGATCTAATCATGATGTACGAGTCGTGGAAAAGCAGACTGGTGACATGCGATAACACTGAACCAAGCTCTCCTTCGGCAATGGCCTTAGCAAGACTGCCAAATGTGAATACAGCACGGTGCATAATCAAGCGCAATTTATCAATCACCATGTTGTAAACAGTATATGGGGTAATTCCTCCAACAAACAAGTTTGCAACTGTTGCTAGATCATTACTATACATCGCATGAAGCACTTCGTAAGCTTTATGTATTGGACCACTCCACCAGTCTAACTGCCAATCAGTATAATCTAATGTGGATGTGAAACGAGAAGTAGCAAATTCATTACTGGTGATTTTGCTTGACATATGAGCATGAAATCCTTTCACGGCTAGAACAAAAGCATCTGTTATAGGCTTGAAAATAATATTCAAAATAGGGCGAAGTACTTCTGATCCTTTTGACGATAAAAAGGGGGTAATGGTGTCCAATATCTTTTCAGAAATTTTGTCTTTGAATTGATTCTGTTTCTCAATAATTGGTGAAATAGAATCTTTAACTTTTGATTCAACAGTTGTGGCACTGGCACGAACTGCACTAACTGCCGAAGACCATGCTGCACCACAAGCAGTCCTCACACTTGCTGTGATAGCCTTGCGAACCACGTCAACAGTCATAGATTTAGCTGGACTTTCAGCGATTCCATCAAGGATTCCATTCAAAATTTCACGATCCAATACATCAAGAACGAATTCACCCAATCTTTCTCCCTCAGTACCAGCATCAGCATACCATCCCCAAAAGCCATACTCAGAACGTAATTGAGAAATAGTAGAAGTAAAAGCAGAAGCAATGCATTCATCCTCATCAGATGGAGGTTTAGATTTGTAGCATGCATTTTCAAAAACATTCATCCATTCTTTGCGATCAGCTTCATCGGCACATTTGATATACCATGTTCTTCGGCGATAACTCCAAGGAACTAATTTGATGCCCCATTCACCGATCTCAACAGTTTCGTCAGAATTGAAATGTGAAGCGTAATATCCAGCACACCAAATAGTACCTTTGAGTTTACCTGATTCATTTGTTCCATCAAGGTAATCAATTTTAAAGTTATCTTTCGCATTATAAGCAACAAAAAAACGCTGTTTCCAACTTTTGACTGCATCACCACGCTATGAATCAATTGGAAATAGCATTATTCAACAAAAAACAATAAAAAAAAGAGCTTACTCACTTTGGTTAACATTCCTGATTTCATTATTGCTGATGGGGTTGGAGCGGTTTGAAGTTTTAAATCATCTTCAATTGAAGTTTCTGGCTCTATCTCATTTTTAGCCTTTTCTATCACTGCTTGCGCATAACCCTGAACAGCGGTAAGTTATTGATGAATAAAAAATAAATTGGGCTTCTCTACTTTTAACTAATAAATTATTTCAACTTTTTCATAAGTTACAGTACCTTCGCGAAGTAGGTGACAATTTTTTGACAAATTTCCTTGATTAAATTGTTGATGCGCTCTTGGGCAGCATCATCAATTGGATTTCCCATAGCAGAACCCATTTTAAAGTGTTTTGAAGTGATCAAATAGAGGTTGTGGAAGTTGTGTATAAAAGAGAAGAGAAGAGAAGATACTTTTTGTGGGTTGTGGCAGTTCAACGTTAAATAACTTCACAGCTTCTAAAAACCATGTTGCTTTTTCAAATAGCATCTGTTCAAAACACTGATTTGCTTAATTTAATACTTATCAAATAGCAACGCTAATATAACCCTATCAATTAATAATTTCTAAAAAGCAAGGTTACCGTAAAATAAATGAATGAATTTACCGGTATATCATAAGTTAACTTACGGTAAAACTTAGATAAAGTTGAATATATGAATATCTGTATTTTTAAATCACTATTCTCTTTAGTGGGTGTTGGATTATAAAATGGCAGTAAGTTACTACATGTTGCAGTTTGTTAGATCATTTAGTTTATAATTTTGTTTTCGTTTTTATAGTCAAATACGCTTAGTATATCCGCTGAGGTTGGTAAAAGTGTAATAGTTTATTATTTGTTGTTTGAGAAAACTACAGTACTCTATTAACAAATTAGTTTTAATGCTAGAAAATTTTGTTATCTTATTAACGTAGGTCGCCGATGCTTGGATTAGATTAACAACGGATAGTTCCTCAGTTAGCTGGATATCTTGCAAATATGCTGAGGGAACAACAAATCAATTGCTGGTTTGAAATTTTATCGTTTATTTATCTTGTTGTATGTAGTATCTGTTAAATTTCTTTATTTTTTATAATTATAGTTCAGCGCAGAAGGATCTGGTGGATTACCAGAGTTTGTTTCTAATCTCCCTGTTGATGATGTAGTTTGGGGAGCATTTAAAGTTGTTGGAATCGATGATAGAGGAAACTTGGTTGCTAGACGGCCAAAATACATATTTGTTAAATATCTACCACCATCAATTCCAACTATGAAAAAAGCACGTGCTGGTGGACACAAAGGTGCCATCAAACAAGTATTAAATGGTCACTTGGATATAGAGGTGATTTTTTATCGACGAACTTTGTATGAATTTGACTAATGTGGAAATCTGTTGATCCTTCAGGTCGAGTCTCCAGATGAACTAACTGAAGAAGTACTAATTCAAAAGCTGCGTTCAGCTGGTGGTGCCCATCAACCCACAAGTTATGAATTCAGCAACTTCTCATCATCGAGCACAACTGCTTAATGATTATTCGCTAATCGATGTTTAAATAAATAAAATTTGTTCAAAAAGTAATACAAACTAACTACTTTAATGATTAGAATGACTTGTTAACATGTTATTTTAGACTCCCTTTTACTCAAATTTCTATTTTATTTATATTATAGTAATTACATCATCAGTTTTTAATTGCCATGATTATTTGTTTTGAAACTTTAAGATAAAAATGATTGTTATTAATTTTTAGTAGTTTCGATATTATTTGTCGATATCCAGGATATACCTCATTTACTTAATTTAGTTTCATAGTTCGAGATAATATATCAGTAAGAACTACGAGAGTACATTATAAACAACTAAGAGATACAGGTTGATCAAAACGGGTTCCATATATAATTACACTCACACCAAAATTAATTTTAATTTTATATGCAAGTTTTTTCATTTTAAACTTACTACAAAAAATCATATCAATAGTTTGGATGAAACTTCAATAAAATTTAAGAAAATGCTTACTTTAAGAAATATTTTATATTGTCTCCATTCGATTAAAATTTTATCGCACATCTTTTACAAAATTTAATTAATTAATTAAAAAGTTGACACCCAAAAAATATGGGTTCATAATAATATGATGGAATAATAACAAGTTAAATTACTTATTTAAAATTTTGTAAAGATGCGCCAATAAAAAAAAGTTTAATAAATTAATATTTCTATAAGTTTGCTTCAATTTTCTTAATTTATAGCGGACAATTGATTTGATTTTTGTAGTATAATATTATCAGCGATGGCCGGTTGGGTTTTTCCGGGGTAGGTACCTTGGGTTTTTCTCACAAAAACCTTTGAGGGCTTGGGCA
>VKHH01006735.1:0-15909 GCA_015144975.1 Epipyxis sp. PR26KG | reverse complement strand
GAAGTTTGATGTATTTAATTTGGTAAAATTCGATGAAACATTTTCTGAAAAAAGGGGGCTGTGGTGGTGGGTGGTGGCCAGACACAATTATTTATATATCAAGATATGTCCATTTATTTTTTCATTCATTCATTCATTGAGACAGCAGGATTTCAAATAATTAATTTACAATATTAATACCTATAATCAAGAATCCTGTGTGGTTGAAAATCAAGAATATTCGATGATACTAGGCGTACAAAGAATATAAAGTTTACTGAAGACAAATAATACTGTAAGTGCTTTAAATTTCAAAAAGAAAATGGGCTGTTCATCCTCATCAAAATATGTTGTTGATTCTTTGAAACTTGAATTGACTACAACAATTTCAAACGAATCAAAAAGTTTTTCTTCATTTCAAACCACATCACTCGATTCACAGGACGTAACAATAAATACTACTGCTTGTACCAATGCTGGATCAATGGATAGGTTTTTGGTGAGATTTAGATTTGAATATAAGGTTAATAATGTATGGATGAGTTATCATTCCGAAGATGAAGATAAGATAAGAAAACATTACTTTGAGTCACCATCCACTTCATTGAAATTAGTTTTGAAAATCAATGAAAAGCATAAAACCTTATCAGAGGAGATTGACTTTAAAAACATGACACAAACCAATTGTGAAACAAAAGTGAGTGGACCAATTCGTGTTCAAACCATTTATCCTTCTGAATTCCAAGCTGTTCAATACTATTCTTCAGCAGACTGTGAAGCGGTGGTGAAGTCATGCTTAGAATCATTATCAACAGACTTTAACAGTCCTAATTCTGTGCTTGTAATTGATACACTTATCAAGTACTCTATCGAAGAAGAAATTTCTTTCCCAATACAAGGTCAACCATATAATTACTTGGCTTTATCTAAAAGAATGATTCTAAATGATCCTTTGAATGCCATGGGATATAAACAACTTCTTAATTACTTTCCAAGTGATGAGAAATTATTTCTCGAGAATGGAGTAGGAGAAGTTTCTGAAGCATGGGTTATGGATCAATACATGAGACTTGCTCCATATGATCCTGCTTTATGGTATAACAAGTCTCTCAGAGAAACGGATCCTTATTTGAAAGAGCATTATGAAAATTTATGCTTTGAATTAGCAGGTGGATCAAAGTGCGCTCATGCTTTCTATAAATACATATGGTCAAAATGTGTTGAAGAAGAGAAGAAAATGGTTCGTATTACTGAAGCTATTAATATTTATTCAGCACTATTAGAATATGTAGGTGATTGTCCTCTTGGTTTTTCATATCAAATGGCATACTTTCCGCATTATAATGGTGGTTATTGCTTCAAATCACCATCAAAATTTAGATCTTCCTGGTTAGGTGATTTGATTGATATGATGTATGAATTGTCTGCATTGCTTCCAGATGAGAATAAACTTGTTCAAATATCTGGAATTAATTACAATAAAATGCAACTCATTGAAAAAGCTAAAAGTTATGGGAAACCAGCTAATTCAAGAAGAATCTATGAAGTCAAAGGAGTGGACAATGGAAGGAATGCTTGGTATTTTGTATTCGTCACGGGTTCTGATAAAGCTTTTAAAAATGCTCTAAAAAATGATATTATCCATTTAGAACAACACGGGCAGATACTACTTTCTGCTTATGGTGATGAGCCCGAATCAAGCATTCGAGAATCTTTGATGGAAGAATATGGCATTGATTGTGATGATAGTCCAAGGCGATTAATGTTATTTAAACAGTGAAATTATGATATAATTATGATACAATTGCGTTACAATTATGATACAATTATGCTATAATTATGATATAATTATGCTATAATTATGATATAATTATGATACAATTGCGTTACAATTATAATATAATTATGTGATAAAGTGTTTGAACTTATTGGTATTATTATGTCAAATTATGATGTGAAAGATTTGCAAAAAGTGTGTATTAATGAATGAATGGTATTTTCCTTTTTTACAATCATACAATACAATAATCGTATTTAACAATTGGATAGATAGTTTATTAATTAATCAATTGTTTTAAACAGCATTAATATTAATTATTAAATAAATGTAGACATTATTATTGGAAATCATATTGTTTTTCTAGATTATTATTTGTTTAAAATGTCTAGACCAAAATATAAATGATATGATAACATATAATATAGACCTTTTCTGAAGGTGTTTGATATAGAAATATAAACATAGTTACAAATATATTAATAGAGATCATGAAACATCTAATTTAATCAACTTATATTTTTCTCTTACGGTAACAAATACCGGTTTACAATAAAATCAATATAATATATTTGATAAGTTTTATTATTTGAAAATATTAGAATATGCTTACAATACAAATATTAATCATTACTTTAACATTTGGATTGCTCTTACATTGCTTAATTATTGATTTTATCCGTTTTATCCGTTTTTCAGTTTTTCTTATCCGGACAAATCCATAAGAAGCTTTAAAAATATTATTATTATTATTTTCGAAAAGTTTAATTAATGATTACAATGCAAGAAGCAGAAATGATAATAATGCAAATTTAAGAAGGCTCAAATCGAGCAGTGAGTTGGCGAGCAGTGCCTAAATGAATTAGTAAGTAGCCTAAATGAATTAGGCGACGGTTAATTAGTTGAGTAGCTAAGTAAGGGGGGGGGGTATCCTTTGTATCAAAAAATTATTAATTTTTTATTTTATTTTTTTTATTATAATAATACAAACACAACTTTTTTAAATATCAAACTTAATTTAAAGAATATAATATAATTTAACCTTCGAAAAAGTTAATTTTATTTATAATAATAGTAATTAAAAATAATAATAATCATAAATAATATACATAAATTCATCCATCATAACAAACAAATATAATCTTTAATAAAATATATTTTCAATAATTAATACTCTCCCATTCATCCATCCATCCATCCATCCATCAGGTCAATAAGAAATAAGACAGATGCAATATGATGTTAAAAAGAATTATTATAGTTATTATTATTATTTAGTCATTTTTATTAATAAACCGTTGACTCATCCACTGCATTAACCGTGTGATTGTCATTTGTTTACATGAATTCTGACCTAAAAATGATAATGATTTTAATTGCAAAGCATGATACTTCCCCTGCAACAAATAGTCATACTTATTATTATTATTATTGTTATTATTGTTATTATTATTATTGTTATTATTATTATTATTATTGTTATTATTATTATCATTATTATTATTGTTATTATTGTTATTATTATTATTATTGTTATTATTATTATCGTCATTATGATCATTATTATCTACCATCTCCATAATATGATCATAATAACTCGTAATAATAAATAATAATAAATGGAAAGGATGATTAGAATTATTAGCAATACTTTCTAAATCTCGAATAATATTAACTATTTCTTGCATATAAAATATTTTATAATCGATATGTAATGTATGATGATCCAAAAAATCATTTTTATTATAGGGCCCATATGGAGACCCTGGGCCCGCCCCACGGTGAGACATGCTAAGTTTCGATTCTTCAATTCCTAAAATATTTTGTATAATAATCATCAATTCTTCAACTTTCATTAATAAAATAAAAACATCTAATTTTAATAATAATAATTTTATAAAATTGAAGAAGAAAATAGTACTAATTCCATCACATCCTAATGAATAATTAACATATTTAAGAGCTATTTGAAGACATCGTTTAATCGCTTTAAGGCTATTAACATGCTCTTTGCTTGGAAATGAAGAATGAATATGATTATTATGATGATGATTCGGTGAGTGTGAATGATTTGTTATCATTACACGATGATGAGAAGTTGGATGAATGAATGAACTGATGAATGAATGGATTTTTGTATATAATTCTAATCCTTTTGAATAACAAATAGTTGCACACATATACTCAATGCCATTTCCATAGAAGTCCATAAAGGTATTTAAATATGGACGAACTTCGATTTTATCTGATAAAAATGTTAAATTTAGAATCGAATTAATAATCGTTGGATTATTATTATTACTATTATTATTACTATTATTATTATGATTATTATCATGATCATGATTGTCATTTTGAGAATGACTTGTAGTTGTCATATCATCTGCAGATGGATTACTGAATGAACGGTTTCCATCGTGATGAACTCTCCCTCCTTTCAATGAGGCCGTTGATCTGGCTAATAATGAAGGATATAATTGATTGATTTCATGTGAATGACTTGTCGAATTACTAACATTATCATGTGATTGGTTAGGTTGACTGTGGTGGTGATTATGATTATGATATTTTATAATTTGTCGATTTTTTGTGGTTTCGATGAATTCTGTCATGAGTTCTTCAGCTTCTTTCATGAAGTTTATTTTTTGGTGTTTGTCTTTAATAATATACAATTCGAATAGCTCAGCTGCTATCCAACCATGTGGTCTTTTCATACTATACAAACTTGAGGCTAAAAACAAACATATTATATTAATTAATATTAGATCAAGAAGGTCTAATAAAATCGTCATCATAATATTTGTGCCAAGAATATATTATGAATGAGAAGATCATGTACACCACCACGGGACCCCTTATTAGGGGAGGTAGTCACAAACAATCATATAACAATAAAACTTACCGTTTGAAGACGTTAAGGTTTGTGGTGATATAATATCGATGAATTCTAAGGATGCAATTAAAGCAACTGCTAGAATCATTTTGGTATCTGTGTGTAAGATTTGAGGTAAAATCTTTATTAAATGAATGGACATGTCAACAGCTTTATTAATATAACCGCTGCAAATCATGACTTGCACGGAGAATGCCATGTGCAATGGGATGGTGTCAAAGCCATACTGCCTCATCAGTAATGGGGAATGGACTTGAAACACATAATTATTTTTGATAAATTGACTATGTTGTAAATATTCATCAATTAATCCATCATCCAGGTTCATTGCTTTAGCCAAGCATTGAGATAATATTCGATAATGAAATAATGAATCAAGCTCTCCTTTACTGTTCAGATTGTTATTAATTAGCGTAATGCCGTCAACAGATGTGGTTAACTATAATAATAAAAATAATTATGATAAAATCAATAATAATATCAAAAATTTAAAAATTAAAAAATGTTGAAACGATAATAATTTGAAATATAATTTGTAATCATCATCATCTACAATATATATTGTATTTAATTATATAAATAATACTAATGATATAGTGGTATAATAATACATGTTATAGTGATGTTATGATAGTATATTATAACTACAATTATGATTATAACAAAAACAAAATAATCATCATAATTATTATTTTATAATTATAATTATTGTGATAATAATGATTATAATAATTACTACTTGTGCTGGTAAGAATTCTTGCTCATCTTGATCTTCGGCAAGTATTTTGAATAAATCGAATGCTGTCAGTTCCAGTGTTCTTTGGTTAGTATCAACGATTTTGCCTGACCTGCATAGGTTTATGATTCCTGACAGAATAGGGAAACAGATAGCACGATCTTGAATACCAAACTGATCACCATCATTACTATGAAGAAAATTAGAGAAAATTATAATAAAGAAAATTATATAATTATTAATGAACGTATGAACTCATAATATTAAAATTTTATGAGCGGTTTCATAAAACCATATGAAGTATTCATTCGAGAATAACCATAATAATGATCATAATATGTGATATGATAGGACAAGCTTACCTTGAGTCGATACTGCCTGTCATTGAATGAGCATAATAATTGCAATGGTCATTAAGTGTTTCTTTTGGAAAACCTGGCAAATTATGATTATTATTCGCATCGGAATCATTTATTATTTGATTCGGAGCACGGCGATGTGTTAAAGATATCAACTGAAGAGCTTCCTGATAGAAAATAGATGTGAAATTAGGAAGATTTAACACATAATAAGTTTGTGCTAATCGAAAAACAATATTAATTGCGACTTCCAATAATTGAGAATTGCCGTTAAATAGACGATGGACATCCTCTGTTGTCAACATAGAAGAAGGAATGATTGGTTTCATTCCAGAAGAATTATTATAATTTTTACTACTATTTTTGTTATTATTAGATTTAGAATCGAATTGAGACACACTTGTGATCGTGTCAGCCGGTGATTGTTGGGATATGGGAGAAGGAGGTGTATCATCTATAACTTCATTTGTCTCGTCGATAGGGGAGAGGATCCGTGCGATGGTTTGCTTATTTCCTTTTTGTTTCAATGATTTTATTTTGGCTTTATTTAATACATTAATGAAACCATTTCTGAAGTTATTATGTGCTGCTGAAGAATGAGGGGATTGAGATGAAAATTCATCAGACATAATTTCATGTGTGATGTCATCTACTATTCCAGCATCTGATTTCAGCATATCAAATGCGCGATATGCAGCGATTAAATGATGTAACTTAGTTTGAACTGCCCATGCGCCATGCTCATCTAATATCATCGCTGATTGATAATAACATACCATAGCAGATCCAAATTTATTCGCATGCTCCCAATGGACCCCTTCTTCATACAGATCAGCAGCACCATACGAGAGGTGACTGCCTAGACTTGTGATATTGTTCCTTCTCCCACGATTAAGACTATTCGAGGTGTGATTAGCAGTAGTAGCTATGGTTGCTGTGGTATCATCACTTGACTTTTGATCATTATTTGCCCCACTAGTATTATTATTATTATTCATCGTCTCTGCCACATTTTGCATCATATTTTTATGTTTCTGATATGACAAATAAGAGGCGATCAAAAGATGCAACTCTTCTTTTTGATCTTCCAACATAAGATTGTATATTGTGACTTGTTCTAATCCTACTTTAAAATCAAAGCAAAGGTTTGATAGATCATGTGAGTGAGGTTGAGCCACAGGTGGTGTTTGGGTGGCACTGGATGATCCGTGGTGAGTAGGTGAATTCGTGTGCTCACTCTCATGCTCATGATGATCATGTCTCGTCATGCATACTTGAATGAAGTCGCCATCTAGTAACAATTGTAACAACACTTCATTCACATTGAAACTGTTCATGTCGATTTCTAGATTACGATTACTACCATTCAGAACTGATGGCTGACGTGTATACAATCCATCCCCTGGGTTAGATATGACCTCATCATCAATATTTAAGGCATTTCGAACTGATATGGCACTTATTTGTGTAATAATACGACGAAATTGAGTCGGAGAATTTTCTTCTATATATTCATTACCAGCAGTGCCACCTATATTATTCACTTGATGATTATTATCGTTTTGAGAATTATTAGTGATAGGAAATGATCTTGTTTTGTATGCCTCATTTCCATTTAATACATATGCTATCATACTAACAGTGAAGTAAGAGCCATTGCTACATGCCACGGATGCTATTTTCAATAATAATTGACATGCTGGATTCAATTGATCGAATCGATGACATATCACACCTTCTATTCGATTCGTATTGAATTTGGCAACCTATTTTATAAAACAGTTAAGATATGATAACATAAAAATATGATAATATAATCATCAATTTATCAAATTATTATTTTATGCAAATTTTTAAATTATAATAAATTATAATTTACCGTATCTGCCAGCAGCTCCAAGTCTGACATACTCCCTTGAACTAGAAACTCTTTTGACATTGCTCGAACTAGTTCATATATAAACAATGGATTACCACCACTCATTTCATGTATTTTTTCAAAGATTTGCGTGTCTTCAACATTGAGGATCTTATAGCTCTCAAAGATACCTTGTACAAATTCAGCTGTTAAATTATAATCTAATGATGCTAATTCTACTCTCATACAACGAGTGTCATCATCGAATCCTTCCAATAAATCAATATTATTTGATTTTAATAACCATGATTTTTGACTGCTTTTAACTCTTTCGATCTTTCTATTATTATTAGTTGTATTGTTAGCTCCTCGCAAAGCTGAAGATGGGCAATATGATGCCATTATTGCCACATTAGTATTTTTCCGCCAAACTTCTTGGATAAGCTTCAAGGATGGTTGATCCATTGACTGAAGATCATCGCTATTATTATTATGATAATATTAGATATTAAAACATGAAAAATAATAAAAATATTTTGATATAAGAATAATTATTATAATATGTATTATTGACATGATCACAAGTGAAAATTAGAAAAATATGTAATAGAATGAATACTTACAATACAATCAGAGCTGTGTGTTTCGTGACTGCTGAATACAATTGAATTAATGCTGCGAGCAGATCAACTGTTCTTTCTAATTTCATCTCATTATTCAGTTTCATATGAGTATTGTCAGTCGAAGGGGATCGGTCATGGACAGCATGAATCAAAGCTAATAATGGCCTTAATTGTCGAATATCCTCAGGAAGCTTCCGGAAAATAGCATCTAATCCATCAGCTATACTATGTCGATGATGAGAAAACGAGCTGCGATGGATTGAATTGCTACTAGTGAGATGATTATGACTACCAATGATACTAACTTTATGCATCACATTCGCAGCTAACTTTTCATTTAATAATATGTTTGACATTTCACGTATCATTTGTCTGATGATTAGTCGCCATCCTTGGAATGGTTCATTACTATTAATATTCTGAGTGACATTATGAAATATTGTGATGGCATAGGCTTCAGAATTAGCTTTGTAATTCTTTATAATATGCTTCACAAATGCTCTTAAAAAGGCACTTTTACCGACCCCATGTAATCCAATCACAATAGCAATCATTGCCTTTGCTATAGAGCCTTTCTTCGAATTTTTTATTCCAAAATGAGATAATAGTGTTTTTCTAATCATAACAGAATGAATGGATGGATTGTTGTCGTTGTCAGCATGATATAATGGAAACATAAACTTTGTGATTAATCCAAACTCACGATTACGACCAACAAACTTCTGTGTAGTACTTTCTAACATATTATAGCTTGTTTTCGTCATAGCTGATAATATTTGCTTCTCAGTGATAAGAGGTTTTGACTTTTTATCATCATTTTTATTTTTATTATTTGGTTCGTGTTTGTTTGATCCAAGATCAGAATCAACCGACCCGAAGAATGAAGCATGCATTCCTATCTGACCCAATGATTTAGGAGCAGTTGTGATATCATCTCCATCAGAATCATCACTTTCATAATCGTCTATAAAAAGCGGTTTAAAAGTTGGAACAGGATTATCATATCCTTTTGCACTCACTGAACCTAACTCTTCATAAGTATGTGATCGATCACTATTGCGAGTTATTTCATCACATATAATATTGATGTGAGTTTTAGCAGCATTGCCCATCAACCTAGCACTGAGGTTAGTTGAAGGTCCCATAACTGCATATTCATGTCTGTTTGGTGAACCCACTAATCCACAATAACCTTTTCCGGAAGTGATTCCAATTGAAGCATTCAAACCAACTAATTTCATTTGTTCTATTATTGTTTGAGCAGCTTCAACTGCTGCCGCTGCATTATCCTCATTGACAGCACCACGCAAACCAAAGGTACCAATAGCAACACATCCTTTGTCATCCACGATAAATTGTCTTAGTTGACCCCCCTACAATGATACGTATGGTTAATATTCAATTCATGTGTTAATTTAAAATAAATAAATAATATGCCAATTATTTTACCTGTCCGGAGAAAGCTTTTGTTAATATTTCCATACATTTTTGAAATTTTTGCAATAATATTGTGTCTGCTGCTAATTCATTTTCAGTTCTTTCTAAGAAATAGAAATCATAACTTGGATTTATTTTCATTTTATTTCCAATGGAATCAACATTTGTCGCTAGAACTGAAGTCGTTTTTTCTTGTAATATGGACATATTAGGCATCTCAATATTTATAAACAAGACAATGACATTACGAAGTTCTGCTGCAGCTAATGGTGATTCGTCGCCATTAAACAGCTTATCGGTGCGTGTAGCTTTGCTGCTAAGATTTCTCATGGTCGCTACTAGTGATGCTCGACGGTTAATATCCATGTTCTCATCTTGTGATTGAGGTGATGATCCCTGGGATCCATTGAATACGTTATTTATTTTGAAAAGATTTCCAATTCTTCGTTTTTTATTCTCTTTTGGAAATCCATACTTTTCTTTCACTAATCCATTCAAAAATGATGTTCCTATAGTCATATCAGTCAAATAATCAAGGAATGAAACTTACAAAACTTGATAATTATGACATTATAAGTATGATAAACCTGAAGAGATTTTAGCTTCAAAATTAGTGCGAGCTACTTCATGCACATGCTTAGCCAATTCATTAGTTAAGCTATTTCGAATCCATTTCAAATAGTGCTCAATCAATAACACCTCATCTTCATCATTTATACTTAATACTACTTCTGCCCCTATAGCTAAACAATATACAAGTAAATATTATAAGAATATAAGTACATGTCACAAATACCACAGCGTAAAATACGATGATAAGATAAAATGATGATGAAAAATAATAAAATAATAACAAAATTAAAATAATAAAATAACAAAAAAGCACAAAAATATATAATATTCTGTTTACATATAAGCACCGATTTAATGATATCACCTTCACTGTTTTCGTTGTTTTCTTTCTCTTCAACAATGTCAGATGTATCATTAATACTATTTAAATTACGACTCCCTGCTTGAAAAGATAATGTTGGGAATTTATTCTTTTTCCTTATCGAAGGTTTCAAAGCACTATGATTTCTGATGAATGTAGCATATTCTTTATTAATAATTGGTTTCAAATCATTGAATACTTTCACAAGTTCTTGACTAATATCGATTAGTGTATTCTTCTCAAAATCATTACTTTCATGTGAATTTCTTGCGGAACGAGTGAAGTAAGTACCGCTTTGTTCGGATATATCATTCTCGAGTTCAATGTAACGATAACATCCCGAATGAGTCTTAATGCAACTGCAACTATTAAATCTACCATTATTTAGATTATCGTCACTATTGATTGAGGGATGCAGTACTTCATGTGCGGATGCACTAACTACTAATTGACCCTTTTGAGCATCATTTTCCGCTAATGCGACCTCATTCAATGGATCACCAACAATTAGGTATTCCCATCGATCATTCGCTCCAACATCAATTCCAGCAAATATCCCAATACTTGCACCTGAATGAACATTCAAAAACAAGGAACTACTCACATCATCACTCTTTGAACTCGTTGTTAATGAAGAAGAAGATGCTATTCGTCTTGTAACATCGAAAAAATCATTGCTATCAGTTGAACTTATATGCATTATGGATCCATTACCACCATGAAATGAGAGATTTGATTCTAATAACGGGGAGTCGCTACTTCTGTCTTTCATTTCATAGCTATTTCTGGTTGGTAAGCTGCTTAAAAAGCTATGTCTATTTGTTGCTTTCCGATTATAATGTGAATTACCCAAATTTATTCGATAATTACTACATTTTTGGTTTATTTCTCGTCCACAATGAACCGCACTATCCATAGCAGCTTTGGATGCTTGCTGAAAATCACTAGAATCTACAAATGGAAATATCGTCATATACGTTAATACAAAATAATATGAAAAATTATAATCAAGCAAAGCAGGTTGAAAACTTTTTTGCATTATAGTCATAATTATTTTCTATTTGAATAAGTTATTTCATTACCAGCAATTTCATTTAACTTACTTATATTATTAGTTTTCGTATGCCATATTACAAACAATGCATCTCCAGCAAATTTTAAGACTTCTCCATCATATTTCTCAATAATATCCAATATTTTTTTGAAATAAGCATTAATGTGTGTTTTTAAATCATCGATTTGTAGTCTTTGAGATAGCACCGTGAATCCCGATATATCAACAAATAATAGAGCTGCATGAAATCTTTCAATCGATGGGATGCAAACTTTTGATAGAATTTCATTATTTGGTGTTGGTGTATAATTTATCTGATATGTATTTGTTTGTGAAGTAATATTGGTTTGATTTGGAGAAGGAATTTGTGAATTTACCACATTATTAACGTTGTGATTATTATTAATATTATTTGTTCTGCTTTTTAATTCCTCAACATATTGGTGAACAAGATTTGCAAGTATTTGTCTACGCAGGATTCTAGGTGAATGCTTTGAAAATTTCTCCAATACTGAATCTTCTGATGAAGAATCACGATTCGACAGCATTATTCAAATGTTGGTTGTAAGCTTAATTTTATTATCTTATTATCTTTTCTCCATATTTTTGGCTTATTGTTGGTAATAATTTTGTAATAGATCTTAGAATTAGAATATTTTCAAGGAGGATTCTGATTCATTTTGCGTATATTAATTTACATCATTTGAACTTGTTCTTTATTTAAGTAATAAATTTACATTTATATGTAGTCATCGGGACATTCGTTATTATCACTTGTCGCTGTCCTTTTGGGAGAGCAGTTTCGAAGAAGATGAAATTTATCTGCTGCGGAATTTTTTTTGCGCGAAATTTTATCTTTGAAAGAAGACTCGAATTGTTTTGTAATTTTCTTTTAAGGAAAGATTTACCGAAATGAATTACTCAGCAAATCATCTACCGGTGGACAAGCTAAAAACATAGCTGAGAACCCTCTTTAGCTCGAGCTTCTTCAACTCAATCATTCAAAAAATGAATGAATGATTAATCCTATTTGAATCTGTGGCTACATGCGTATGTATTTATTCACCCGATCAAGTATTAGAGTAATGTGGATATGAATATGAGCAGCGAAGACGACACGAAAGCATCCGTAATAAGTATTATCATTATATGACATCATTATGCTATTACAATCATTAATATAGTAACACGATTAAAGCAAAATTATAATTATAATATTATTATGATAATTACAATATCGTAATAAATACGATTATTATCATTTCAAATAATCATCCACATTTTCATCTTCATCTAAGTCACCAGGTATGATACCTAAAAGTACGTTTGTGATAATAGTAATAATGATGATCACAGCGAAGAATGTTATAATTGAAATTATGATTGCTTTTCGATATTTCTCCAACCATATTGGTAGTGGCTTCACGATATGCTTATTACGACGAGTTGAATTTGTATTATTATGATTATCGATTAAATGCGAATTATTCATAAGATGAAGGGCATTGTCGTCACTTATGATACTACTATTATCACTATTATTTATGTCGATAGAATCTGTACTATTATTATCATCATTTTCAGAGAATGGAGCAACATCAAACAATAAAACTTGTTTCGATATATAACTAACATTATTACTATGCTCTGTATCATCTTTTTTCGTTATGATAATATCATTATTATCAATACTCGTTCTATTATTATTGTTATTATTATTGTCATTATTTCTATCGATTTCTATTGGATTGGGTGCATGGACTGTCAAGCTGTCATATGATAATACAGTCCCACTTTTCACTATATCAACAGAAGCATTACTATTATTTATGGAATTGTTAGTCATTAGTCCTACATCATTTAACTGGTTCGAATTGGATTTATTAATTAAATTCGTTTTTTGTTTCCTTTTCTTTTCTTCTCTTAACTCAATTGTTTTCAATGCTAGAAACATAGGCAGTATAAAAGCAACTAATCCATTTACAACTAAACCTGTCCAATTTAAAACAATCAATAATATTGATCCTTGATATAACATCCATGATAATAAATATGGACACACGGCACCCCTACAATGACAATAACATGATAATAAATTTATTATTATTATCATTATTATTACAATAATTAAACGAATATGAAAGAGAAAATATATGCATTTAAGCAATTATTGTGTGAAAATAATTGGGAACTACTATAGTTAATAAAAATAACATATAAAATCATGAAAAATAAGAGAAAATTTGATAAAACAATAGTAATAATAATTTATTGCATTTTTATTTAAAAATTTGGAGATAAAACAATAATAAATTTTTGTCAACATTCATAGATTTTCAGATTGGTAGTGGCTAATCCAATAAAGAAATAATTGACAAAAATAATTTTCAAAAATTAACATAACACAAAGTAAGTGTCAGATCATAAAAACGATAGAAAATAATTGATAATAATTTTAAAATAAAAATCATAGCACATATCCATACCAAAATAATGCCCAATTCTGATCGCAAATATTGGCTGCAGTTAAAGTTTTCTTTATTATTACACAAAATACAGGAATACCACAGCCAATAATAGTAACACAAAAGAGAGCTGCACACACTCTTGTTACTAAATGAACCTAATAATTATTTTAAATTTAGTTATAATAGGTAATGTTGATATCAACTGTACTGTCTGTATTGTCATATTTGCTTAATAGAACCACAAACAACAACCTTAATATAAGTCAATATGATAAACAAAATTAGATTTTTTGAGTCGCTTAAAATGCATAAAAATCAACATATACATATCTTAATTTCAATAATTGAACTTACTTGACTTGAACCTAACAATACTAAGAAATTTTGCGTCACTCGTTGAAATGACATAGTCGCCATAGTTCCAAACAAAATATAGCATGAGCTCATCACAATAGTTGAAGTCCATATCAATTTATTAGTCGAAACTATTGGTTTTTTCTCATTCAACCATGATGGAACAGTAATTGAAAATGCAAAATTGAATAAAATAACTCCAGCTAATTGTGATATATCTTCACCATATAATGGAATCGAATAATTAAATCCTTTCGAAATGAATTCATTTGAAAATTGTGCAAAAAACACAACAAATGCTATAAAAGAAAATATTTGAATGAATATTGTCTCCTTTAATTGCCCTCTAGCTAATGGTAGAAATAATATTGTTGTTATTATAAATCCTAATGTTAATACAAGAGGTCCGGCGTGATGAAAAGGTGTACAATTTTCGATTATTCCATTTTGATTACTATTGTCATCATCGAGTTCTTGAATTGGATGATTAGCTGAAGAATAGCACAATGTTGGTGACCAAGAGATAAACTGAAATTTTGGTAAAAACTGTATACCATACGTTTTGTGGAGCAAAAAAGATGCTAGAAAACCGTCTAAACTTTGGGCTGTTTCTACAATTCCTGCACATGCTTGAACTGAACAAGATATCAAGAATAGTGACTCCGCAACCACATACCATTGTTTTCCAACAATAATGCGAAAAGCATGGGAGAAATCTATATTACGAGAATAGTCGTGATTGCCATCAATTGACGCTATTGATTCGGCAAGAAATGTGCTACACAACGATGAACATATGCAAACTAAAATGATGCAGATTACTGATGGAATTAAACCAGCTTGGTGAAATATATGCGGTAATCCCATCATAGCGGGACCAGATATATTATTGGATAGAAGCACAAAAGATCCAAACCATCCTATTGATTTATTCTTCATTTCATCATCTGATCTACTCTGAATAAACGATGCAGACTTATTCATACCCAATTCTTTCGATAATTCCACGTCACTCATGGATATCATTTCAATTTCTGCTTCATCGTTGTTTAAGGTTGGAATTGAGTGATATTGATGATCTTTTGAAGACTTCAACAAGATTGATTTTTCGTTTGACATTAACAATTGTTTTTAAATAATTTATACTAGCAATCAGCGTATAAGTCTTCTTCTTACTGCACCAGTATCGATGAAGCTAAACAGATTCAGATTCATTTTGGTACAATACAGTAAGGTTATATAGATTATATTATTTGTTAACCCTTTCGAGCACGGCCGAAAAGTCCTTTTTTAAGGACATTGCGCGGGGACCGGTGTAGCACGAAATCCTTTTTTTGGGACTTTTTGTATGGGAATGACTAGATAGCCCTTCAAAAGCGCTACATTTCATTATATATAGTGTTACACTTAATTTTTGATATTTTCCTGTCATTTTTA
>VKHH01006734.1:0-15915 GCA_015144975.1 Epipyxis sp. PR26KG | reverse complement strand
CCTTGGAGAAACCTAACCCAGGGTAAGGTTTTTGCCAAGGTTTTTCCAAGGTTGTTTTCCGTTAAAAACGGCTGTAACGTGTTGCATTCAAAGTAGAAATCAAAGTAGTAATCAAAGTAGTAATCAAAGTAGAGAAAATTGAAATCACATTTTTAGATATAAAAATAAATAACGATGAATAAAATTATAAAAGATATTGATTTTATCACAGTATAATTTTATACCAACCAACCAACCAACCAACCAAAACCCCAACAAGTTAGGTAACAAGTTAACTTCATAATAATCAAGATTTGATCATACAAATGTATGTGAAATGTTATAAATATATACCAATAATCTATTCAGAGTGTTGTAGTTGTTGTTTAGTAAACTGCATGTTGACAAGTTATTCAATTTGTTGAATTCCAATCCGGAATCCAGGCATAGCCCGTAGCGTGTGACGACTTAGACTGTATAGCCTGGCGGCTTAGCATTTGGCTATTTGGCTGCAGTCGCGGCAAAAAGTAAGTCGTTTTTAGTGAAATTGAAACCGATCAACTTCACGAAATTGTGTTTCATTCATAATTTAATCTATTGAATCCAAGCCTGCGTTGGAGAATTAATACATACTGTTAATTAACTCTCACATTCGAGGATTATTTCTTACTTTGTCTTATTTCAGCAAAGACACGCTTTTACATTTTATCGAGATTCGTGATTTTTCACAGCTTGCAAAAATAAAAAAATAAAAATTGTTAAATCAAATTACTGTACTGTAAGTCATTGATTTATAAAACTAAAAGACAAGGAGACTTTTTAGCCTTATTTTGTATATTATATCATTGTAAGTTGATTATATTATACTGTAATTTTTCAGAAATTTTCACGGCAACTGTAACACAGCTTCCTGGTAGTCAAAGAAATTGTAAATCTTTGTCACATTTCAAACAGATCAACAGAGAGCTTTTTTAATTTTATCACTGGGTCATTAATCGAAAATGGGTTAAGTTGTGCATAAAAATGTGCTTAAAAAGGAAGGTAACCAAACAACACTATTTCTTCTTCCAGAGGCATGAATTTCATGCAATTATCTTTTATTTTATCCTTTAATTATACCCCATCATTTTTAATGGCTATCTCTCATTATTTTTGTTGTGATGTATTATACTATTACCACATCAATTACCAATTTTGAGATAACTTGACTAATTTTGTCGATTCAAATGTTTTTCTTTTTTAAACTGATGTTTATCATACATATGATAGAATATCTTGTTTCAGTTACTTATCATTAGTATTTGATTTTATTGCATTTGGATCAACAAAAAAAACATGAAAAAAATAAAATTATTACAACTCATTGTACTGATAAAATGATAATAATAATTACTTTTTTGTTTTTATATTACTTGTAGCATAAATTGGAATGTTTGTCTGGTGTTTTTGTTGTTGAATATCCTTCTACTTCGTAATTTTGTAAATTTTTGTTTTCTGTAATTTGTGTCTAAATCATGGAGTGTATTATTCGTAATACAATGATTGATATCTAATTATTTAATCAAGCATATGAATTATTTAATCAAGCATATGTTACCCTCTGAAAGACATTTATTCTCTATTTACACGAAGGTGATATATTTTAATATCAAACGAACCACCATTTTTTCGTTTTGTGAAAGTTTTCGACCAAAATTAAATTATGAGTTTTCGACTAAAAGGTGTTGCTGCTGTGGATAGTTTAATCATTTTATCATTATTAATTATTAACCAAATTTAGACTTGTTTGTACTAAATCTTAATTTTTTCTTTGGCTGAATTTGTATAGAGAAATTTCAGATTGTTGTAATGTACTTCCAAATTTTGTTTGTACCCTGAAACGAATTTACTAGATTTGATTTGGACGGCTTGTTATTATAAAGTAAATCAAGCATTTATTGAGAATGTATTGACAACGCTTTATATATGTCTAAATCCACCAATTGCACCACATATGGAAAAGTAAATAACTTTTACATTAAGTGATGAATTGCAACCATTCATAGCTCAATTTCAAAAACATAACTATCTGATAATGATGAATTGTAATTGTTTCTAATAATGATGATAATTGTTGTGGCTTTAAGATTCCATGTTAAAATGTTGAAATAAATGAAAAAAATAAATTTGATCTCTTACTCATTTTAAAGTACATTATAAACATCCCTTTCAATAAAATACTGTGTTTGTACCACGATAAATAGATAAACTAAATTAAAACCATAAAAACCAAAAACTAAAAACTTTTTTTAAAATATTTTAGTTTTTACCCATCCCTGGTATATTTAGAATGTTATGTGTTTAATAATGTAATTGAATAAATCTGTCAAAGCTACTCCTTTCAAAAATAATACAGTTCCAATAATAGAAGTGCTTTGAGTTTTACCGTAAAACCATGTGCGAGGTATTAATAAGTTGATCACAAATCCACTCTATATGAACGCTGTATACAGGTAAAATAAAATAAAATAAAAGTAGCGCACGAGTTTTTGAGTAATTTGCAACATAATCTGTAATAGTTATTGGATATTTGGATATTTGGTATTGTTCTAAATCTAAAATGTTGTACTATGATTTTCATAGTATTAAAGTAATCAATACTGCTTGTGCTATCATCTCATGTGCTCTTTCGTTTTTGGTATTGCTAACATATGCAAGCTTTAAATCAATCCGCAATAAAGTCTTTATGTTAACAATTTTCAATTTTTCATTATGCGATTTTATTGCGAATGCTTCAGTACTATCAGGAAATCCATCAGACAGAATTTTGTGCTTTATGCAAGGAATGATTCAACAATATTTTTACCCAGCAAGTTGGTATTGGACTGCATGTCTCACCTTTTTATTATATTCCGTTATTTTTAATGAAAAAATTCGTATCACAAATACTGCAATGTATTCAATTTGTTATATTCTTCCGTTCATTGGACTTATTATTCCTTTATCTACTGATACTTACTCGGATAATGCAAATGATGATGATTGGTGTTGGCTCAATCCGCGCAGTTCAAGTGCGATCGATGTATCTTTGAATAACGCATGGATTATATTAACATTTTATATACCGATATTTGGTTGCTTTTTGATCATGACTGGTTGGTATTTATTGATTATGTGGAAGGTGAAGTCTACGGGAGTACAATTCACTGCGAGTGTACAAAAGCTATTAAAATCTATTATATTTTATCCATTTGTTCTATTTATTTGTTGGTTTCCAAATGCTGTGCAAACGATAACTCTCCCTGACTCCAAATATCCAGCAAATTGTTTACCTGTAGTTCTAATTAATTCACTGTCAATACTTCAAGGAGGATTCACAGCTTTATTATTTTTTTATAATAGTAAAGAATCTCGAAAATTGTGGAAGAACTTATTTATAAATCTGTATGCACAAGAAAAAGAAATAAAAAGTCCTGGAGATACAGATAGAGCGTCATTAATATCGATTCCTGATATCGACTTTCCAGATGATTCTGAGATTAGAGAGTCAATCAGTGACAGCTTTCACAGTTTACGGAATAGATTATCAAGTGCAACAAAAGTTTTTACATCCATTGATTTTCGAGCATCATCAATTAGGTCCGAGTTTCGGCGTTCTTCTTTGACACCATCGCGACCAATACTTAATTCAATCAACTCACAAACTTCACAGCAAGAAAATAAAAATTTTAGTGATATTGCTACACCATTGTAGTTGAGATTATTTTAGATATCACTCTGGTGATTTTGTGATGTATTATATATGTGATTAAAGTGTTTTAATGTTAAGTTTTATATCATTATAAAATAATACGGAATACTGAAATTAATTTTTCTTGATATATTATAATTTTAGCAAACAAAATTGCTCTATAAAAATTAACTGAGTGAATACAATACCATCAGCATGAAATATTAACGTTTTTATGATGTCAAAAAACTTAGAATTTTTATCATATTTATTGTCTGATCTGCTAATACTCCACTTATTTGTATATTTGGACATATCAATCTCTTGGCTTTGCACTACCAGTTCAACAGCAAAAGATATAAATTATTTTTTTGTTGAAAAAACTATGCGACTTTGCTAATCTAAGAAACATTTGCTTCTATGCTAAATACTGGTTATTAAAAGCCTTTTGAATGTCCCTAATATAAACAGCACATATAATACAACTATTAAAAAAGTTCGCTGCTAGAGCGAATGTCAAAACAAGAGATTTTTTTATAATAACAAACTATATCAATGAATAACTATTTGCTATCTATAAACATAAGTAACTATTTGCTATTTTAAGTTGATACACTGAATAACAAGAATAAGAATAAAAATCTGTCATGTAAGATAAAACGAATACATTAAAAAAGTTGGATTTGGAGAGCAGTTTTTTTCTTGTCATTCAATTCATCAACTTAAAATGAAAATTGTTTCTTATGTTTTTGAGAAAAAATGAATGACATATTATCATAATATATAAACCAGTTTGCATCTAAATTACTAATTTTTGATGAACGAATTGAATGAAACACAAGTTTTTACCATTTCGATTATTGAACAAACTTTTCCGTCGCGTTGCCTACTGCTTTTGCCTACTACTTTACCACTTTCCGCCATTTTAATTTATAAAGACTTGAAAATATTGTTAATGAATGAAAGAATGAGTGAAATATGAAAATACACAGAGATGTCATCCATAATTATAACACTTTTTATTATTGTTTGGTGCAAAATATATTATTTTATTAACTTTTTTTATTGACATTTCATAACTTAAGTAACCTTATCCAACTTACTTTATTGTATATTCCATTTAAAACTAATAGATAAGGATAAAACTATCGTACTATCGTATTATTCTAATTATTATTTTAATATTTTAATTCAACATTGCTTGTAGTTCGATATGATAAACCACCTTCGCCTCAGTAGATACAATATTTTAAAACGAGTAAAAAGTCAGCATTATGTGAACAGTGTTAATAATTGCATAAAATTTTCAAGCATTAAAAGTTTTGAGAATTTTCCTCAAAAAAATGGATTGTATGACAAATCTTTGGAAAAAGATAGTTGTGGTGTGGGATTAGTTGCAAATATGAAAAAGGTTGCTTCAAGACAAATTGTATTGGATGCGAATCAAATGCTAGTACGAATGTCACACCGCGGCGGATGTGGATGTGAACCTAACTCAGGAGATGGCGCAGGTATTAGCTGGTTTTGTTGATGAGCATTCTATATAATCAGCAATCAAATATAAATACTGTAATTATTTCTCCTATAGGTATTTTGGTTGGAATGCCAGATACGTTTTATCGGCGCGTTGTTAAAGAAACTATAGGCGTTGAGTTGGGACCAATAAATTCATATGGAACAGGTATTGTTTTTGCACCAAAATCAGGCGTAGCTGTTGATGCTATCAAAGACATATTTCAAACTCAAGCCAAACAGTATGGATTGAATGTAATTGGTTGGCGTCCAATTGAAACAGGTAGATATGAAATATGATTGCTTATTGTTTTCTTTTACTAATCTGCATGCTTTGTAGATAATCATGACCTCGGAGCATCGTCAGTAAGCACAGAGCCTAATATGTTACAAGTATTTATAGAAAACTCTAAAAATTTACCGTTCAAAGAATTTGATGCAATGCTGTTTCAAGTGAGAAAAATGGCAGAATTTGAAGCTAGTTCTCACCCAGATGTACTTGGAAATATTTATGTTTGTTCATTATCCTCACAAACTGTGACATACAAAGGTCAATTAACACCTGAACAAGTTTTCGGATATTACAAAGATTTGCAACAAGCAGATTTTCATTCGCATATGGCTCTTGTCCACTCTCGATTCTCAACAAATACTTTTCCTTCCTGGGAGCGTGCTCAACCTATTCGAATGATGTGTCATAATGGAGAAATTAATACTCTTCGAGGCAATAAAAATTGGATGTATTCACGAGATTCGCTTATGAGTAGTCCACTGATTGATGAAAATCGTGCCAATGCACTTTTGTCCTCCACGTCAGATCAAATGTCTGATTCTGGAAATTTTGATGCTGTGTTGGAACTTATGGCAAAAGCATCCAAGCGATCGCTGCCAGAATGTGTTATGATGATGATTCCTGAAGCTTGGCAGGACAATGTATCGCTAACTGATACTAAACGAGCTTTTTATCAATATAATAGTTGTGTTATGGAGCCGTGGGATGGACCTGCTATGATTGCATTCACTGATGGTAAATACATTGGTGCTACATTGGATAGAAACGGTTTACGCCCAAGCAGATATTATGTCACACATGATAATTTGATTTATCTATCTTCAGAAGTTGGTGTTGTGCCTGAATTGAAAGAAGAAAATATTAAAATTAAATCTAGATTAGAGCCAGGAAAAATGTTTCTTGTTGATTTTGATCAAGGTCAAATAATTTCAGACAACATTATTAAAGAAGAGATTGCAAATAAAAATGATTACACCACTTGGTTGAATGAAAATATGTTTACTATTGACGATTTGGTTGCAGCAAGCAATCCAACTTCTCCAGTGTTTAATTTTGATGAAACTAATCGAAGACTAAATATGTTTGGTTACAATGTGGAGACTATTGATATGTTGTTGTATCCAATGGGTGTTGGTGGAAAAGAAGCGCTGGGTTCCATGGGTAACGATGCTGCATTAGCTGTCATGTCAAAGAAGCCAAGACCAGTTTTTGATTATTTCAAACAACTATTTGCACAGGTAATTATTATGAAAATACTTCAGATACCAAATTTATTATACTTGTTAATTAAATATAATACTTACTTAGGTAACAAACCCTCCAATCGATCCAATTAGAGAGGAAATGGTTATGTCACTGCAATGCCCAGTTGGACCGGAGGGAAACCTGCTTGACATTTCTCCAAATCATTGCGCAAGAATGGTCGTTGAACACCCTATTTTAAGTTTAGTTCAAATGCAGGCTTTGAAAAATCCAAATTTTAGGTATGAACATAATCTAATAATCATTTATATGAGTATATTATTTTACTAGTCTGATCGCATATTATCATTAGAAAATGGAAATCTACAGTGATAGACTGCTCATTTGCATTGACAAATGACCCGAATTCTCTGTCAGAGGCATTAACTTCCATTTGTGAGAATGCAGTTGAAACTATTCAAGGCTCTTATGGTGTACAAGGAGTACAAGTGGTTATCTTAAGTGACAAGCTAGCAGGACCAGGACGGTAGGCAAATTCATTTTTATTTTTACATGTTATTAATGGAAAATTTATATATTTCAAATAGATTGCCTATTCCAAGTTTATTGGCTATAGGCGCAGTTCATCAACACTTGTTAAAGTTGAAGTTACGCCCTAAGGTTGCCTTATTCACAGAATGTGGTGATGCGAAAGAAGTTCATGATTTTGCAACATTGTTAGGCTTTGGAGCAGATGGTATTTGTCCATATGTAGCTTATGAGGCATTAGCACGTATGAATATTGATGGAACGATATTTGCCAGATCAAAACAACAATTCGATAATAATGAAATATTTTATTCTTATCGAAAAGCAGCTGCGAAAGGGATTCTTAAAGTAATGAGTAAAATGGGCATTTCTACTTTACAATCATATAAAGGTGCACAAGTCTTCGAAGCATTAGGATTAGGCGATGAGATTATGGAGAGATGTTTCACTGGAACTGCATCAAGAATTAAAGGAGCAGATTTTACCTCCATTTTCAATGATTTGGTCGAGTTACATGCGATTGCTTATCCTTCTTATTCTGATATTATGCCAATGTTGAATAATGCTGGTCAATTTCATCTTCGTAATAATGGAGAAGCACATTTGAATACTCCTGAAGGAATGACAGCTTTACAAAATGCAACAAAGTATAATTCGAAAGATAATTTCAAAGCATACACTCGTCATGTTGATAAACAAAATAAAGCTGTGACACTAAGAGGAGTTTTGAAGCTTAAAATCGATAAGAGTAAATCAATCCCTTTATCGGAAGTGCAAGAAGCGAAGGAGATCGTTAAGCGGTTTAATACTGGTGCAATGTCACTTGGTTCTATATCACAAGAAACACACGAAACATTGGCTATTGCGATGAATCAAATCGGTGCTCGTTCAAACACTGGTGAAGGTGGCGAGGATTCGAAACGATTCACAGATAATCGTAGATCAGCTATTAAGCAAGTAGCAAGTGGTAGATTTGGTGTAACTTCTCATTACTTAGCGAATTCAGATCAAATTCAAATCAAAATGGCTCAAGGTGCGAAGCCTGGAGAAGGTGGGGAGTTGCCAGGCTATAAAGTAACTGATTATATTGCAGAGAATAGAATGACAACACCAGGCGTGGGGTTGATCTCTCCTCCTCCTCATCATGACATATATTCTATTGAAGACCTTGCCCAACTCATTCATGATCTAAAAAACGCACAACCTCATGGAGAAGTATCAGTGAAACTGGTTAGTGAAGTCGGTGTTGGTGTTGTAGCAGCTGGAGTAGCTAAAGCTAAAGCAGATCACATCACTATCTCTGGAGGTGATGGTGGTACTGGAGCGGCTGCTTGGACTGGCGTGAAAGGTGCTGGGCTACCATGGGAACTAGGTCTTGCAGAAGCTCACCAAACGTTAGTGTTGAATGACTTGCGATCACGAGTCAAATTACAAACCGATGGTCAATTGAAAACTGGACGAGATGTCGTCATTGCAGCTTGTTTGGGAGCTGAAGAATTCGGATTTGCGACCGCACCACTCATCGCACTTGGTTGTATAATGATGAGAAAATGTCACTTAAACACTTGTCCAGTAGGAATCGCAACACAAGATCCTTTGTTACGAAAGAAATTCAACGGTAAACCTGAATATGTAGTCAATTTCTTCTTTTTGTTAGCTGAGGAGATAAGAGAATACATGGCAGAAATCGGTGTTCGTAGTTTAGATGAACTTGTTGGACGTGCCGAATTCCTTGAGGTTGATGCGTCTGTGATGCATGCCAAGAATGAAGGATTAGATTTATCTAATTTACTTATTCCAGCACAACAATTAAATCCTTCTGGATTATTCCGTAAATCAATTGAACAAGATCATATGCTTAATATCGCATTAGATAATATGTTGATTCAAAAAGCGAAACCGGCATTAGATGAAGGTGTACCAGTAGTGATTGAATCTGAAGTGACTAATCTCAATCGAACTGTTGGGACGATGTTAAGTTATGAAATATCGAAGAAATATGGTAAAGAAGGTCTTCCTGATGGCACTATTAACATAAAGTTGACTGGTCATGGTGGACAATCCATGGGATTTGCATTAGCAAAAGGTGTTTCAATAGAAATTGAAGGAGATTCAAATGACTATGTTGGAAAAGGTTTATCTGGTGGGGTTATTTCTGTTTATCCTCATAACAAATCACTTGCAAATGGATTTTTATCACATGAAAATGTGATTGTTGGGAATGTATGTTTGTATGGAGCTACTTCAGGCAAAGCATTCTTCCGAGGAAAAGCAGGTGAACGATTTGCAGTTCGTAATTCTGGTGCATTAGGAGTAAGTGAAGGATGTGGAGATCATGGATGTGAGTATATGACAGGAGGAAGAATTATTATTCTAGGAGAAACTGGTCGAAATTTTGCTGCTGGTATGTCTGGAGGGATCGCTTATATTTATGACCCATATGAACAATTCCCTGCAAAATGTAATATGGGTATGGTAGGATTAGAAAAGGTCAATGAAAATTCTGAAATAAAATTATTAGAATCTTATATTTCTGAATTCGAACAAGCAACTGGTTCAATTCTTGCGAAATCAATTCTATCAAATTTCATTTCTGAAATTAATCATTTTGTAAAAGTTATGCCACATGATTATAAAAAAGTATTAAATGCTAAAAATAATAAACCAAATAAATCAAAATCAATGGATCAAATATCCTCTGAAGATACAATTGCTTCTATCAAAATCAACATGTAAAAAAAATTGTAAATATGATTTTTTTAATCATATTATTCACCTTACCGTGTAACGTTAAATTTTAAGTTTGATTTTTCTTCTGTTATGATAATAATATGTGATGCATTTTAATACTGTTAGGTATCACATTATGTACATACATTAAGTTATGCTGAACAATACCCTACCTTCATTCTCTCGCTCGACCCCCCTTCCTCCTTTAAACAATAATATAAATAATATTTTAAAAAATAATAATTATTGTTATGATAAATCATTTACCGTTCCGTTGGACTTATTCATATTTAAATGATTTATGATTGAGTTAAATTTTAATTAAAAATACTTTAAATTTTTAAAAACAATTATTTTAAAAAAAAATTATTTTCATTTTAATGAAATATTATCTTTAATGATTTGATAAACTTTGTCAAAACTATCCAGCTATGTCAATTATTTTTTAAATATAATATTTGTAAAAGATGGAATAGCTATTAAATAATAATAATTGTTATATTTATGAAAGGATATTGTTGAAGAATATTAAAATATTATATAATCTAATATTATAAAATATAATTTTGGAGTTTTAATTAATATTATGATATGTTTAATAGTTTTTATATAATTCATTATATAGATAAGTTAAGCATAACATACAATAAGGGTCATACCATACTCAAAACAAACATGATATTTTTTTGTATACCTACTCGAGTATGATACAAACCTGACACCTTTGACATGATAATTATGTAACTTTTATATTTTAATTTTAAGTTTTAACCCTCTCAGGGCGAGACCACCTGTAGTCTAAATTTTTTCGGGATGAATTTCGCTTTTTAATTTTTTTAAATTATGTACAAGCCCTCTGCTCTGATGTTTGAGTTATTTAAACCATAATGTTAGACATATAATACGTCTGCCAACCAACGCCTGAAACTCAATATTGGATAAGATATGTGCTATTGAAATAACCTATTATATTTCATATTCAATTTTTTTTTTGTTAAAATAAAAAGATTATAAATAAAATAAAAATACTAATAATAGAATAAAATATTTTTTTTATTTGTTTATATGATAAATCTGATAGAAAATCCAGTTTTACAGCAACTTTTTTGTTGAGCTTATATTGCGCTGTTTCACTCAGCGCATGTCGGTTACCTCTAGCAGCGCAATATAAGCTCAACATTTTTGTTTTGAATATAGGATGACCCTAAGATAATAAGTGCAATAATAATGTATAAATAATATAAAATTTGTTAATAATTATCATTAAAACCAAAATATAAATTTAATATTTAATATATATATTTGATATACTATGGATTTTTTTTTCTTCTGTTAACTTGAGTAAATAGATTATATAAAAAAAATCAGAAATTAAATTATTATTATTATTATTGATTAAATTAATAATATCAAATCAAATAATTATCACATTCAAATTATGATAACATTAAAGCATAACGGCTGAAATAAAAAAGAAATACGAACAAGCCGAAATGAAAGAATTAAAAATAATAAAAATCAATATTTTTTATCCATTAATCAATATAACATTAGATTGTTTTCTGAGAGAAGGTATATGAGAGAATGAAGAGACTAATCATAATAATTAATTTTCAATTTGGTTTTTTAAATTTATTATCATTATTAATATTATTATTATTATGAAATAATCGTTATCATATCATTTTCCTTTTGTTCTATTATTATTATCATAGTAATGGACATATATTCTAACCTATGATTATACTATTATTATTAATATTATTATTATAAAATAAAAAAATATGATATGTATTTGACAGAACATTCTTCAGGACTAGCTCTATTGGAATTAATTCATGTCATATAATATCATATATAATTATAATTATTAAATTGAAGATTAATTATGGTGAAAATGGTTATTTTGGTTTGAAAATAGAAATGATCTGGAGTAGAATTGTAGGCTATTAGGAATAATAAAACTTGATTTTATGTTATTATTTGCTTTTTGTAATTGACAATTGCATTATAATTGTAATTATTTTGGTTGGGAATCAGTCAATGAAGCAAATGGACTAACAGCCTAAAATAATAAATATGAAATAATATTAATAAATATATTCAATGAAGAGATTATTATATTTTACACACGATTAATCCGTAATATTATGATAGTTATTATTATTATTATTATTATTATTATTATTATTATTATTATTATTATTATTATTATAGTTATTATTATTATTATTACTATTACTATTATTATAGTTATTATTATTTGTCTTACCAGTGGTTGATCGAATACCATTCGTTCTTGTTGATTAACAAGCCAATCAGATACAATCGTAGGATCTTCAAACCAATCAGCTAATTCATTCGCAACGGAGTTAGTCACTTGATAGAACTTCTGACCTAAATACCAGTAAGGAGCTTCTTCTTCATTAAGAATTGTATCAGCATCAGACATTTGAAAAGTTTGAATTTTATTATTTATTTTATTTTTTATATTTTTTACTGTTTTCCCATTATCAGATGATTTGGAATTATCCTTTGATAAAAAACATTGATTTTTGACAATACAAAAATCATTTGGATTTAATCCTGCTTTGCGAATAACATCAAATGCTGCTTTCTTGAGTCCAGGCGTCATCTCACTGGACCGGGAGTAAAGAAATGCGCCTAAAATCACATGCATATTCATTTAAATCATCATAGTTATTATTTATATAATATTTAATAATAATTATTACAGTTATTATTATTACTAATATTTAAGTTGAAAGCGGAATGTAACAACATTGCGAGTTCTTCAAAAAACTAATGCGCATGACAGCTAAATTTTGAATACAATATATGATTAATTTATCAAAGCGATCAATGATTATAATGATAAAAGAATAATAGCAGGAAATATAAGATGGTTTGATTAGTTTGTGCAATGAACTTCAGAATTGATTATTATAATTATTGTGTTGTCTTATTACCTTTATAGCTTCCTTGCAGTGTATGACCAGTGTAATACACAAGTTTCAAATCAGCTGATCCATCTTCTCCTGCTAATGCAGATGGTATGCCTAATCCAAGTATATTGGATGGTTTTGATTCTGCTAAAATATACCAATTTTCCCAAAAGGTTAATCCGAACATTTCTCCTTTTGATTGCATATGAGATATATGGTGATCCTTATTTTTTGCTTCCTGAGTAGATATGATAACAAGATAGTAAGCAATAAATATTTAAATATTCCATGCATAGATTGTTTATTGATTTATTTGTCAGCTGAACAAGAGCGAAGAATGAAGAATGATGACATAATAATAAGTAGAGCAGTAGGTTTAATTAAGATAAAACAATAAATTGTATCATATACTTACTGCTGAGGTTGCATGTAATTCTTCCACGATTTTATTTTGAAAATATCCAGGATTTGTTGGTCTTGGAATGCGAAACAACGCTTCCATTTTGAGTGTAGAACTATCCTTTTGTTCGAATGAATTTTTCTGACAATCAAAGCAATCATAACGTGAGTCTAATCCCATAACTTTATACCATGTTCCTTCTAATGAAGCTGTATTAAACTCTCGTAACGGTTTGACTGGTAAATCTTTCATAGTGTCTACAGTCCATCCAGTGACAGACTTGCCAGGTACATGGACACAATCATTTTTTTCAACGGAACATGACAATAATCCATCCAATCGCTCACTACCATATTTAGCGAAGCAACCTGTTGAACACATACTACCACCCTTGCATCTATACGAGATTTACAAGGTATCGTAAGACTAAATTATTACTATTATCAATATTATCGTTATTAGATAACTACATAAATAGTTTCACTAACAAAATTCTATTATAATATACCTTGCAAGGCATGATAACCCTTTTAAACAAGTAGGATCATTCGCACATTTTGAAGTTTCTAATGCACACTTCCTCATGAAACATTGCCCATCAACACCAACTGTATTTCCTTCCGCGGCATATTTGGCCAATTCATCATCGGCATTAACTGCCATTGATCCACCTAACAAAATTGGACACAACAGAAGAGCACCTAACGCAGTTAATAGCTTCTTAATTGGATTTTTCTTTTCGGTAGATATGTTTCCCACTGATGCTACATCTACACAATTATTCATGTTGAATTTTAAACGATTTGGAAGAGATATTGGATTACTCATTCGGAAAGAAAATATATTACTGCTATGAAGCAACCAATAGAAAATAATTAGTAAAAGTTTTGCGGATGATAGGAGCTTCATAATCCAGAATTTATGAATTTATACAGTATTTTTTCACTTGATTTCAATATTTTACTGTGGATTATTCACTCAAGTAAATGCTAGACGATTTTATCTCAAGAAAGATAGAGAAGAGTTTTACATTCATTCAAAGAGAAATTCTATGGTATGTTGATGATTCTCAATTTCTCCATATTTTCTCAATGGTTGAGTTAAATCATCATCCGGAATTTTAGAGGTCTCATGTAGAAGTACGTGGCTCTAAAAAATCTTCCGGTTGAAGCGAATCTGCAACAAAACCACCAAATGTTGGTATTCATTAAAATTAATTGTTAAATACTTCAAATTTATAATTTATTTGTTGATTAATTAATTTATATTTAGTATATTTGAATATAAATTAAGTAATGAACAGGTATAAAAGGAAATACGCACACACCTCTCTCTACACAACACACACCTCTCTCTACACAACAAAATCCGATGTAAAAGATGTAAAATACTTGGAATATAGTGCTAATTTTAAATTTATTCACACAAATTACAGTAATTAAAAAGGATATAAACTTATTTAGAAACGCATGTGGTTTTACTGGCATTAAACAGTGAAAATAAAATATGTTTAATCTTCGAGATTCGAGATATTTCTAATCAAAAAATAATTTCTAATTTCTAAATCAAAACAATTATGATCAAATGTTTACCCATCTTCATTTGTGGAGTGGTTGTCGTAAACTTCGTCGCTTTTACTCTTTTTCATTATGAGACTGGAGTAAGAAGAAGATTGCTTTTTTCTCGTAAAACTTGCTTACCTAAAAATCAAACGTTAGATACCAACTCATTAGATTATTATCGTCCAAAATGTTTTCAGCGATGGATAGATCAAGACAGCAAATATATTATTTCAGCAATGCATAGAAATATTAATTACAATAAACTAGTTTATGACACAAAGTCAGATCACTCGAGAAGAGCTGACAGTTCCAATGGTTGGCAATTAGGCTGTCGATTTAATTCCCTAATTGCTGATTTACATACCAATCGCGTAAAGTATTTCCATCATTTTCCTCACTTTTCTGAAGTTTATTTCAATTTTATATCTATCGTGATATGGCAGCGAGATGCGTTTCAAATTCAACCAAATATGACAGCTTGTATTAATTCTATAGCTATAGATGACAAGGCTAAAAATGTATGGTCCATTGACTCACTCACGCATGATTGGATTCGTGATTTAATAGGAACTGTTGAGCGTCATTGGCAAGTAAAAACTATATCTTCATTAAGTTGTGCTCAATCAACGGTTAATCCTAAGAACAAAAAAGTTGATATTTCATCATGGAAATCAATCGAAAACGCAGAGAAAAAAATGATAAATGAATATTCTCCAAACTCACCACAATATAATCTCGGCGGATGGTTCATGCATGCATCTGATGCTTATTCTGTAGGATCACTGATACTTAAAACAGACCCATGTCAGCTTCAAGGACAAGCTGACCAACTCGTGCAGAAGAACAATCCGATTCAATTAATGATATTAGATCGTCATAGTGAAAGAAAAATTCTGAATTATCAAGATATACTTGATTTGGTTACATCAGATTCTCATTTCTCTGCATATAATTTTAAAATAGAAGCCAGTGGCAACACAAATTTCTCTGATATTTATCGTTATCCGATGAATGAATCACATGCTTCGTTAGGATATTTTGAAGGAAAGAGCTTC
>VKHH01006733.1:0-15935 GCA_015144975.1 Epipyxis sp. PR26KG | reverse complement strand
GATTGGTATAGTTATATTTATTTAATTTAAGGGGGTTTCAATTTAAGGGGTCATTATAAAACAAAACATCTATTATTATATCATTATACAGAGGCAGGGGGGATAAATAAAATCTTTTTAATACATTTTAAGTGTCCAATAAATACATAATCAAAGTTTATTTTCATTGGTTTCACATGTAAATAAATATCATAAAAATGAAACAGAATAATCGATATAATGCTGTTATATTTCATTGTTTATCAATAAATTCTGAGAACAAATTCAATTATAATTGGTAAATATAGCAGCATAAGGTATCAATGAAGCGAATTAAAAAAATCAACATTTCATAATATTTTATTTTTTCCTCCAAAAATATTCTCAATAAGTAATTCTAATCCAAATAATGGTGCAAATAATGCTTTTAATATAATTGGCAAATGATTTCCTCCTGGTCTCAATGCAGCATATAGCCCTATACCCACTAATGCTGACTGTACTCCACTTGTCACAACAGGTGATGATTTCAAAGTTGGCAATTTATTATTTTGTAAATATGGATCCAAAACATAATGAGATGCATCGATAATTAAGGATGATCCTAATGTACAAGCAGAGAAAACCATAGCTGTTTTCTTTAAAGAATACATTAAAATCATTCCTAAAGCTGCACTTGTGACTTGAATTGTCATGTGCAACCACTCCTTATTGCTTCGTCCAAATGTTGTTGTTGATGATAATTTAGCATCAACATTTTCAATATGAGAATGTAAGCGATGAGATGTTATATACTGAGATGTTATCGCAATGAGACGATTTGCAAGTGTATGTCCGAATTGCATGCCAATAGCAATATGACCAAGTGTTTGGTGTGATACAGCAGCTATTCCTGCACTAAGGGAATGATATATTGACCCTATTATACTCTAAACATATATTATAGGTAAAAATGTGAAGAAACTTTCAAATCGAAAAATAATAGAAAATAATTATAACCTTTATATGAGTTGGATCAACTGCAGTTGTGACTTGAGTAATGATGTTTGAA
Source organism: Epipyxis sp. PR26KG (assembly GCA_015144975.1). NCBI lineage: Eukaryota > Chrysophyceae > Chromulinales > Dinobryaceae > Epipyxis > Epipyxis sp. PR26KG. The sequence goes on along the minus strand of VKHH01006733.1, from coordinate 14,905 downwards.
CTAGCACTGATTTTCTTGAGTTGCTCAGTAATATCATTCAATTCAATTTGTAATTTACTTATTTTATTTTCAAATTCTTTTTTATCGATTTTATTTGATGAATATAATGATTCAATCTCATGAATATCTTGAATTAGCTTGGATTGTTTTGATAAAATTTTATCGAGTGAATCTAGAAAAAAATACCATATTTATCATAATTCAACCCAATAAGAATTTAATTTTAAGTAAAGTGCTCTTTTTAAAGAATATTTTTAAAAGTGTAATAGTAAGTGTAATAGTTCAACCTTTAGCTTTTATAATATCTGACATTTCTTTTTTAATGACACTTCTAGTTTTGAAATAGCTACCCTTTAATTCGTTGATATTATCCAACAGTTGGGGTAAACTAGTATGTCTTACAGCTTGAAGAATCAACATTAAATTAGGGAATAGGCCACCGTACATTATCATTAATCCTCCACTAAGAATTTGAAGATAATGACTGTTATGAGAGACAAAAGTTGAAACTTGTGTCGATTTTAATTCAATATCATCTAAAACATTGTCAATTAGTTCAACCTGTTCTTGAAATGACTTTTTCTTTCCACCTAGTTGTAATATTTTTGATAATAATTGAGCATTGGAATATGCAAGAAGAGAAGAAACTGTTAGTATACCAATAACAGTAATATTTCGAGCGTTTGTCATTGGTGGAATGAAAGCAACTTTTACAATTATTATTGCTGTTTTTATGTTTTAATTGTATAAACGTCAACTGACTATGAAGTATAATTGCTCCAAAAGTTACAGTATTATTAAAAGAATCCTTTTAAAAATTGAAAAAGTTAAGGAGGTCTCTTTAACATTTAACATCATTACCGGTAAGTAATAACTTTTTAACTTTACCTTTTCACGTACTACGGTATATCAACTGCATTTTGTTAGTCATCTAACTTGAAGATAAATTAGATTAATATTGAGATTTTAAACTATTAATATTAGAAGCGACTTGATACGGCGGTAACTTATAATGACATCCGTTCTTGCTAGCCACGTCATATTTTGGCTTTTTAAAAACCCACTTCTGCTTCGCTCCGGAGTGAAAGCTCACACACCACACACGCCAGACGGTGCCAAGAACCAATCCGCTATTTAGCAATTAATTTTTTTTTATTGAAAGCATTAAAAGATAATGAATTGAGAATCAATTAGTTATTAAAAGTATAATTGGTTTTTATTTATTTACAGCAAAAACAAAATGAAGAAGGTTATTCCAGTACATCAAAATAATCTCTCAAACAATTCACTTTTCATTGGCGATCTATCAAAATTTTGCACAGAACAAGATATTGAAGGTTTGTTTTCAGCCTTTGGACAAGTGATTGATGTCAAAATCAAACGAAATAATTCAACTGGGAAAACACTTTCATATGGGTTCATAACGTTCGCACATGATGCTGCAGCAAATGCAGCTCTAAAAAGTCTCGATGGAACGATGTTCTTTGGCAGAAAGTTAAGGTTTTTTTTGCTCTTTTTAAACTTAATTTTTTCGATCAATTACTCCGTTAATTTACTGTAAATTAGAGTCCGTTGGGCGATGTACAATGCCCGTCCCTCCAACTCATCATCTGAGCCGATTATTAACTCTGTTTATGTCCGATATTTTACTCCAAAGGTAATTGCATTTCATGAATAAATTTACAAATAACTAAATTATTATTATTTCATTTGGTCCTTTTTCAGTTGAGTGCTTATGTCACCGAGGAAGATTTGCATTCAGTTTTTGATGTGTTCGGCAGTGTCATGGATGTTTCAATCAAAGAGTCCAATGTTGATAAAGTAAGTATCAAACTCTTTTTACAGTTTGAAATTATCCTAATTTTATTAACTAAATTTTTATCGTGCACTGATGTAGCGTGCAATGCGACAATGTGGTTATGGATTCGTCCACTTTGCCAATGATGCTGCAGGGATCGAGTCAGCATTCAAAGCAGTGGCTGCTATTGATAATGCTACGATCGATGAGGTCACTTATAGCGTAGAACCAAGTAAAAATTTATTAAAGCAATTTCAGGCAAGTTCATCAGTTCAAGGGATTCCATCCATAGGTCTGGGAGATTCAACCATGCATTCACATGGGATGAAGATCAACCACCCTCAATCATCACAACAAAATCATCTTGACACCACTTACACCATACGAAACGACTTTAATAATAATCTTTATCCTAATTTCCAAACAACAAACAATGAACTCACGAGAAATATATTTGAAAATCGATTTCAACCAACCACACAACAGCAAGTACCACCACTACTCTTAAATAATAAAATGAAAAATATGAACCAGTACGTACAAAACAAAGATTTTCATAGAATGGAACCATCTGTTAATCATAATACGAATCAATTTTCTTCCTTATCTGCGCATTCAAAGTCATTCCAGCCAAGCATGTCGCAAACCATCCCCACCAATTACATGCCCGACAATTTCCCTCAGCAACTGATCAACAAACCAATGAAATCTCCGAACACTGCATTACCTTCAGGAGCATTTTCATCAGTGTTTGCGACTTCTGATCTCTCTCAGTTTAATGATAACGGCTACTATAATCCTGTCGCTCTCCCGTCTAACTTTCGGGATGATGCTCTGAAATTCAATCCACCGGATATTAGAACTGATAATACAAATGACCTTATGAACAAGATGGAAATTCTAAATTTAAATAATAGTCCAATCAAGCGAACCGTTGAAAAGTCCTATTTCCAGCACAACTTCGCAGTTAATAACAATTATAACAGTTTTCAAGAACAGCAGTATAACTCTGGCAGCCAATTCCGTGTCCAACCATCATCACAACCTCCACAGCTCGCACTAAGACAGATTAGCCAAAACCTTCAAGTGAATGATAGCGTCAGTCCATCTTTCAGTGGGTTGTTGAGTGGGTATGATGGTAATATATTTAATCCAACAGATAACAATAATATCAAAAATAACACTAATAATATTCATCAAAATTCAAGTTCAAATTATTTTGATTTTGGTGGATTAGAAGATAAAACCTACTCTAATTCCTCATTTCCATCATCATTATCTCAATCTGGGAAGCTTAGTGATACCCAATATCGCTCTTCTCCTATATGGAATTTCAATGAAAACTCTTCATCAGAAATGTTTGAAGATGCGATTTCTCGTTCCAACGTAGCAGTCCCACTGCATCCTCAGCAACAGAATTTAAAGATTTCAACAATAGCTCGCTCTACAGATAATAATAACAATAATAATAATGCTCCATTACAGTTTCTTGGTAGTACCTCAGTCGATTCTTTGGATTTAACTCAACATGAGGATTACTCTTACTCAGCGTCAAATAAAAGTTCAACAATCAGTTCAATTTTGTTTCAAGAAGATGGTAACGCTCATTCTAATTTTAGTCGCAATTCGTCTCTCACAAGTAGACAAATTTCCGAACACAATGCTAATTTTAGTCGCAATTCATCTCTCACAAGCAGACAGGTTTCCGAACAATGTCGACTAAACCTAACTGACTTTGATAGCTTGAATTCAGCATGGGACAATGAGTAATGGTATTCCGATTATCAGTTGAATTAATATAAATAATCATACTCAAACAGTTGAAGATATTCAATTTTCTTTGAGTACTGTTTGGCTATCCAATATATTAAAAAACTGGATTAATTTCACTTCGTTTACGATTTACGGGAAGCAATATAAAACGTGAAATATGGTTTCTAATTATTATATAGATAAATTTATTATTAATTTGTGGTATGCTTCCTAACTGTGCATTAGTCAATAAATTAAAAGATGAATGGATTTTCTTTGTCGTTAAGGCTAACCTAGATTTTTAGCCACTTATTAGTTATTGGGAATAATATTTGTTCGTTTCTGTATGAATTCGTTCGAATTTATTTAACATACAGTTGTGTGAAGTGCGGCTATTTTTGCTATGCTTTGTTATAATGAAATTTATTTCAAATTTAAATATATTTTCAACAGCGGTTCTTCTGTTGTTCCAGCTAGCGAATGATGATGACTTTGTTCCTGCTGACCTTGTCGTCTATACTGATATTGTAACCAATAAACTTTTGTGCTCACATTAATTTTAATTTATAATTAAAAGTTAGAAAGTGATATTTTATACCGATTTTTTACAATTAGATTCTACGCACATCAATATTTTTAACTTCGTAAATTTACATTACATATAAACGAAAATAAATAATATTGTGAAATTCTTGGAAATAGCTTGTAAATCGAGGTATGAAACTCAAACTGTGGGATAGTTTTTAAACCTAAAAGTTTTCAAAACTTCACTCTTCCGCAAATCTTGAGATAGGTTGTTACTGTAACGTTACTCCTGCTAATTTTCGATGGAACAATGGATGAACTTTTAAAATCAAATAAGTCAATTTTAAATTTCTTCATTATTGATTCATCTTTCAATCAATCAAAATCCTTCCTTTTCATGCAACAAGCATTTTATTTAACATTTCAATCCGTTTTCATCCGGAAAGGAGTGTTGAGTGGTGTTTGTACTTCAACATGAGAGGTGTTTGTAATTTGCCCCCTTCAACTCCAAATTTCAGAACTCTTGACAACGTTTTACAAAATATTTCACAACGTCATTTAGAATTCCAAACTATCAGCCACTCAGTCATTCTATTTGTTGATCCAATTCTATATTTCTGATGCCTGCTTCATCAAAAGATATGGTTAATAATAGTCACACTAATTCAAATTCTTTGTTTGTTGGAGATTTATCAAAGTTTTGCAACGAAGAGGACATTGAGAAACTGTTCTCTCCATTTGGCATGCTAACTGAAGTGAAAATTAAGCGAAACAGCGTTACATCTAAGACTTTATCTTATGGATTTGTAACATTTCTTCAAAGACATAGTGCGGCGATGGCGATGAAACAGTTGGATGGAAAATTGTTTTGTGGGCGCAAGATGAGGTAATTATAACTCAATAGTTTTAAATTATTTCTGTTTAAATTATTTCTGTGAAATAACTTTTATTTTATTATTATTTAGAATACGTTGGGCTCAATACAATGCTCGTTCCACTGCTCACATTGAATCAATTATAAATTCCGTATATGTCCGTTACGTTACGACCAAGGTAAATTAGTTCAGTAACGAAAAATATATGAAACTCAATTCAAGTTTTTTTAAATTGCTGTTAGATTCAGGATTTGATCACTGAAGAACATTTGCATGCCGTTTTTGATGGTTTTGGCAACGTTGCAGATGTATCAATTAAGGAATCCGCTTTTGATGAAGTAAGTTGTCCAACTGTTTTTCCTATGCTTTTTCTCATCGCAATTTTATTTTTATAGAAATTAGGTCGCCAAAGTGGTTATGGATTTGTTCACTTCACTAATAATCCGGCTGGTGTGGAATCTGCTTTCCAGGCAGTTGCTGCTGTGGACAATGTGACCGTAAATAATATCACTTTCAATGTGGAGTTAAGTAAGAACTTATTGAAGCAACTTCAAGAGAAAGAAAAGCTTGTCAAACAAAATTCCGTATCAGTAGCAAACGGATCGAAACTTAATATTAACTGCCATCCTTCACCTTCGGAAACTTCGCAACCCAATTTGTCTCCTTATGGTTCAAGTGTAACTGGTTTCATCAAAACACAATTCTCCAATAATGCCAATGAACATTACCCTCGATATGTGGAAAGAAAATCCCTATCTCCTCCATTGGTTCGAGAAATTCCAGTTAAACAGTTGGTGCAGCAACCTCCAATGAACCTTGTCCACACAAGACCGCAGGACAACGTGATCCACACTCTTCAAAGAGCTGGAATTAGCCAAAAAGTTCAATTGCATCATCCTCTTGCCAATAACTACTTTGTACCTGCTAATGGTGGAAATATGATGAATTCTCCAAATTCATTCAATCAAAACATGCGTTGCTATCAACCAAACAACTTTTTGGTGGATCAAAGAAATCATTCCAATAATCAATGTTTCAATAATGAGGGCAATTCAAACCAGTATATGGCCTCATCTGAGTTGCCAAGAAATTTTCTTACCAAAGATTTCTATAATGTCTCTCCAACCCTGAACTCTTGCACCACAAATCAGTCTTTCAATAGTTCCATTGCAAGATCCGTTGAACAACGATTTGATGTGTCTCGTAACCGTCTCAACAGCAGTGACTACAATCAAAACTATTCTACCACCACTGAAAGTAATGCACCATATGGCTTCGAAAGAAATTCGTTCCAACGTTGTGACTCATCTGTGTCATCTTTGTCATCCACCTCTTCATCTGCAATGTCACCTGGACCCGACGAGATGCCAGGGATGCCTTCAAATCACAACTCCAACAAAAATCAATTTTTGAATGGAGGAAATGTAAATAATACTTTTTTTCAGAATGAAAACTATCTTTATAATGAGTTTGATTCACAAATGATTGCGAATCTTACGATTGATAAGGAAAATATTACGTCCGAGCCCTTGTTCAACCTGTGGGGTAAAAGTGAAAATGAACAAGATATACTTTTGACAAGATCATCTTTAAACGGACCAGAATCTATGGGTCTACGCAGTTTTTCTACTATTTCTAGTTTGAGATCCATTTCCAATGATCGTATAGATGATATTCTAGGACATTATATGTCTAAAAAGAATAACATCGACTCAACAATTCCTACTCCTCTTCAATTATTAAACAACGAATCTTATATGTTTTAAGCGAGATAAGCTATTATTATCACTCGCTTCAAACGGATTTTATTTTTATATGTACATATTATAGATATATAACATGATGCACGTTAGTTTTCGGTTATCTAACTTTTTTTTATTTGATATTTTCTTATCGTTTTCGACGAAAGATTTGGAAAATATCCACTATATATAATTATTCGCTAAAATTTTTGTGCTAAATTATATATTTACTTCACTCCTGCATTGTTGAAAGGAAACCTTCTCAATATTTATTGAATTATGTTTCTGTAAAGCTGTAACGCATTATTTACATAAACTCTGGTGTGAAATAATAAATATATATAAACAATCTTATACACTGAAGTTGTAACAATGACAGGAACTATTTATATTTTATAAAATAAACCTTTAAAGATTGTATGGAATATCCATAGTTATGAAATGCTGTTTGTGTTTCTGCTTGGTTATGTTCAAATCATTTTTGATCCATTCATCCAGTATGGTTTATTATTACTATTATTATTACGAAACATAAAAAAAATGTTATAATATTTGAATGTAATTGAGTTTCAATCGCATCATAATATGAATTATTGTTCAAGTCGCATTTTTTTAATTTGATTTTAAGAAAAATTCTGTGTAATGAAAAAAAAATTATTTAATGAATTATTATTTTATTTATTTAATGTGTAATTATTGAATCTTAGGTCTAATAATAATAAGACAAATATAATGAAAAAATTAAGTCAGTAATCATTAGTATTTGTAAAATAATTATTCTACATACCACTGATATGATACATTTACAAGATATAATAACTTATTGTACTGGTATACACTAATAAGTGATTAAATACCTGGTATGCATTTTTCTACGCTACTCATAAATCCCATAATCCAACTTCATTAACATATTAATTAGTTCAAGAATATTAATTTTAATCAGAAGATCTAGTTGGTAAATTGTCAATCCCATTAACTTGCACAGCATGATGCATGCATCTTGCATATATGTGTTCAACTCCTTGATTGTCGACTAATTAGCGATTCACCTAGGAGCACGTCAGCTCCTGTCCCACTTCATTCATATCATCAATCATATTCTGTACTTGTTTCTTGTCATGATTATCTCATGAATGATTATAATTGTATTTATAAAATATTTTATATACCGTAAAAAGATAAAATAATATGCAAATCATAAAAAAAAATTGTTATGTCATTCAATAAAATGATTTAAATTCTTTTATAGCATATCCAATATGGCATCTAAATTATAAACAAATAAACATCGTATTCCCATAACATCATATTATATATCATCATTATACAAAACGGAGAGGTCAGGAATACAGGATCACGGGGTTGTTTAAACTTTTAAAATTTGTACAGCATCATTAATACAAATGCCAACCCAATCTTCATGTGATGCACACCATTGCAATTGATTGATTTCTGCTTCAGCAGAGAATGCCAAAATAGGATCTTCGATAATCACAGATGATTGACGAGCTGTAATGTCCCATATGAGGGTTTGTTTATCATCACCACATGTACAAATATGATGAGGTGAATGAGGGGCCCATGCTATACCATTCACAGCAGAATTATGACCAATAAGTTCAACAACAGGTATAGATGGAACCCTAAACATAATAATAATATATAATAATAAATAATAGTAATAAATAATATATATCATTTTTATAAATTAAAAAGTTTGTATCAAAGAAATTGTGTTTTGTTGGTATCGAATAAAATGAATAATATTATTTAATTATATAAATATATACATTATTTATAAAAAAAATTATTATTATAAATAATCATAATTATAAATAATTATAATTATAAAAAATTATAAGAATAAGAATAATAGAAATTAAAGTAATAATAATAATAAAGAAAATAATAAAAATTATTTACCTTATGTCCAGTATGATCGCTTTATTAGATTCTGTATGGATTGTTGCGATGTAATTAGGATCTAATTTATTCCAAGCTAATCGTAATAATGGTGTTAAATCAGTTGATTCGAATAATATTGTAGAATGTTCTAATGATCTGTTTGAAATAAAATAATATAATAATATAAATAATATTATATACATTTTATAAATTTATTAATTTGATTTTCAGAAAAAAAAAGATTTTTTTTGTTAGCATTGAAAAATAATGAATAATAATATTATTATTATTAAAATTATTATATAATACCAGGTATGTATATACATTATTTATAAAGAATTAATAATAATAAAAGAATGAAAATAATAATAGTTTGAGGATAAAATGATAATAATCGTTATCATCATCAGTAGATGGCATAATCAGAAATGAAAAATTTGGCTCTGATAAGATTTCACAATTAAATAATAATAATAATATACATTTTATAAATAAATAAATTTGATTTTAAGAAATAATTGCTTTTGTTGGCATTGAATAAAATGAATATTATAATTATTAATATTATTTGTCTTTAATTTTAAACAATTTATTATTATTATTATTATTATTATTATTATTATTATTATTATTATTATTATTATTAATTTCAGAGATAATTGCATCTTGGATTTTCTTGTTAATAATAATAATCTAAATAAATAAAGTAACAAAATAGTATAATAATATCATTTTTGATCAAACCTTAAATCAAACATTCTTAATGAACCATCAGCACCAACAGTTCCGAAAATATCTTTTCCACAAGCGAAAGCTATATCATATACTTCTTTGTCATGAGCAATAAGTTGAGTTTTTGGTTGCATTGTCTGATATATCATAATAGCAAACAGAATATATATATATAATATAATCTATTTCGTTAAATTCTTCAGAAAAATAAATATGAAAAATATTATATTATTATATTTCTATAAAATATAATCATATTTTATAAAAATAATAAAATAGTTTAAATATATGCAAAATGTATTAGGAATAAGCTCACTTACCGTAATATCCCATATTGTACATGTAGTATCAATGGAACATGAGCCAAGAATAGAAGGATCTGTTTCATTCCAATCAAAACTTGTTAAAGGTGCACAATATTCTTTAATAACATATATTAAAATAATATTATAATGAAAACGTATAATAAAAACATCTAGAATGATCAAAACAATAAATAGTAATACCTGCATGTTTATTATTGTTTAATACTCCTTTCAATTCAACTTTATTATCTTGATCATGAGCCCATAGCCGTAGATAATCTCCTGTTGTGGCTAATAAATCATATGATGCATGTTGTTGTTTTGCTGGTGCCCACATAACTTTAGTTGCTGGATATGGATGTTCAAATTCACGTAATAATTGAAATTGTCCTATTCCTGGTTCATACTTATTTTCAGTTTCTATTTTATCTTTATTTTTCAATTGAATAACATGAAGCTTATTAGAATATTCTTCTAAATAACTACCAACTGCTAGTTTAAATCGAGTTTCAGGACGTCGACACCATGCCATGGTATAAGCTGTCCATGGACATTTGTATGTGTATATCTCTTTTCTTTTTGTTTCTGACATTATATTTGTTTGTGTGTTGTACTATTGTACTATTTGATACTGGTATTTCAGCTGCTGCAAAATATCTACTGTACTGTAAATGATTCAAAAACTACAGAAAACTTCCAAAATGATTAACAATTGAGTTCTAAGATGAATTGTTAAGTTTTCAGCAATTTGCTGGTGGTTTTACCGGTAAATAAATGTTAACATTATTCGGTTCATTTCTTCATTAAAAACAGAATGATTGAATTAATTAATTAATTAATTTGAGTTGTGATCATTTTATTATTCTTTATACTTTATTCATACTCATTACATTTATTGTAAAGACCTTTACTAGTGTAATCGCTCAAGTTGCGTAACAAGAAGAATCGCAATCTTATAGTAACATAATTAATTATATAAAGCATCTATTATGTTTAAATTAATAAGAAGATCAATAATAAAACCAAAACATATTACTGATATATTCCGATATTCTACGTCTGAATCAAATCCATTAGAATTTGATGTTGTTATAAATGGTGGTGGTGTAGTTGGAATGTGTTGCGCCGCATCGTTATATCAAATGAGTAAAGGCAATTTAAGAATTGGTATTAATAATAGTCAATTTTTTAGATGTTGAAAGATTTACAATAACTTGATTATTTATGTTTATAATAGGTGTAATTGAAGGTTCTGCGTTACCTGAACCAACTATTGACAAAAAACCATTATTGCGTGTGTATGCAATTTCTCCAAAAACTAAAAATGTTTTAGAATCGTTAGGAGCTTGGAAATATATAGAAGAGAGAAGTCATCCATTTAATACTATGCAAATTTGGGAAAGTTCTGGCCCTGGTATGGTACGATTTGGTGGAGGCAATAGACAACCTTTAGCATATATATGTGAAGATAGTACAATTCAGCAAGCGATTTATAAATCAATTTTTGAAAATGCAAGTGTAATAAAAAATAATACTGATAATATCGATGCAAAAAATTATAAGTTTCCTGAATTTTATTTTGAAAGTACTATCACCAATATGGAACGATCTGGTAGTAATTCTATCATATCAATTAAGAATAAAGTCGATAACACGTCTAACATCTTCCATACAAAGTAAATATAAAATAATTACAATAATAATAATAATAACAATAATAATAATATTAATAATATTAATAATAATAACAATAATAATAATAATAAAGAACCATTTTATTTGGTACATCAAGTTAATGCAATGGAGGCTAGATCAAATCATAAATTATATATCTGCAAAGAAAGAAAGTATTAGAGAATCAAAATAGTTTTTATTCTACAAAAATAATGTTATTATTATTACTATAATTCTTATAACAATCATAATAAACATACTCTATACTATCACATCCTTTATTGTATTTTATCATTTTATATTATATTTCTTTACTCTCTGAATGCAAAAACAAATTGCAAACAATTTATCTTAAAATAATAATAATTTTATTATATCAATAATAATTTATAATAATAATAATAATAATAATAATAATAATTAGTCTATTAAATATGATGATAGAAACTAAAATAATTTCAATCTATCTACGACATGTCTATAGAATCAAATGCATAAATATTATCATTGAAATTTGTGTTTTATTAGGCTATTAATCGGTGCTGATGGTGCCCAATCTACTATCAGAAGAATGTCAAGTATTGGTTCATGGGGTTGGGGATATGGTCAAGAGGCTTTAGTAGCAACAATTAAAGTAGAACAACCAGTCAAAAGCTACACCGCATGGCAGAAATACCTCCCCGGAGGGCCATTAGCTTTGTTACCGTTATGGGATGATTATTATTCAATCGTATGGTCTGTTAGTATAACAGAATCGAAACGACTTCGCCAATTATCAAAAGAAGATTTTATAAAAGAATTGGTTCGTAAATAATAATATTATTATAAATAAATATATATATTTGTGGAAAATATGTTCACTTCAAAGATAAGTTTGTTTTCACTTTGATTATATATAATAATTATATTATCGCACTTTTTTCAACAGTTTTATGGGGGCTTTTAAAACTTTGTTTTTCACAAAGGTTTTAATTCTATCATCAAACTGTGGTTGTCAATTTTGGCACATTTTGAGAGATAATTAATACAAAAATCGATATATCCACCATAATAGACCACAAAATTAATAATCAATAGTTTTTTTATATAATAATAATAATTATTATTGTATTATTTTTTCATAGAATGAGACAATGCAAGCTATGCAAAGTACTAATCGTTGGGCTGGAATGAACATTCATCCATCAAATACAAATAATTTCCCACCATTTCTGAACATTTTATCAAATATTTTATCATCATCATCATCTTCACCAGTACATGGGATAACTAATAAAATAATGAAAGAATTGTCATTTCTATCAGATACTATTATAGCAAGTAGTTTATTGCATGATCCCTTCCAATTCCCACCTAAAATAATTTCAATTGAAAATAATTCTATTATTTCATTCCCATTATCATTTCAACAAGCTAATACATACGCTATACCCGGCATTGCATTAGTTGGTGATGCAGCACATTCTATTCATCCTCAAGCAGGACAGGTAATCATAGTTGATATTATTGTTTATTAATGAATATAATATATAATTACTAAAATAATTATTATAAAATAATAATAATAATTATAATAATTATTACAAAATAATAATAATTATTATTATTGAAATTTACGCAAATAATTAATAATATATCAATCACGTGTTCATCCATTCATTCAAACTATCTAATATTATAATAATAATATAATATTGTTATTTATTATTATGATTATTATTATAATAGGGATTAAATTTAGGAATTCTTGATAGTATTGCATTAACTCAAGCTATAAAAGAGAGTTTAGGAAGTGGACAAGACATTAATAGCTCTATGACAATGAATCAATATAAAAATAATCGTTATTTACAAAACCTTGCTATGATGAGTATTGTCGATGGCATTCATCGAATATTTGTTGACCAACCACCTTATCATCCAATATCATCTACCGGTACCGGTACAAATTCATCCATAATTTTAGAATCGAAACAAATGTTACGAACTATTGGCATGTTGAGTATCCATGGGTTAGGTGATATTAAGAACAAAATATCTGAATTTGCAATGGGTCAAACACATAATAATCATCATAAATAAATTTATTTTTTGAAAAATAAAATGATAATATATATATTTTTAAATTAATAATTAAAGAATTAGTTTCATTGTAATAATTGTATTAGTATGGATGGAAGTTAGAATGGTTTTAGTTATAATATCAAAGAGCTGAATTTGATAAAAAATAATTATTATAAAACAAAATTCATAATAAAGAGAATTTTTTCTTTTTCATTCAATTCATCAACTTGTTTGTAACAAATAACAAATATTTAATATAAACCAAACTGTCTCTGTATTGATTAGATAATATTATCATTATGAACATAAATTACTATTTTTTTATATGAATGAATTGAATGAAAAAAAGAAGAAAAAATCTCAGAGCAAAATTCAAAGCAAGAGAAAAAAATTCTTTTATTTTCCATTCAATTCATCAAGTTAAAATCATTGTTTGTAGCGAATAACATATAGTTTTTCATGATTTTAAGATGACATTGAGATATTATTATAATTTAAACCACTCTGTATTAATTAGATAGCATAATAACTATAAATTACTACTTTTTGATGAATGAATTGAATGACAAAAAAATCTCTTGCTTTGAATTTTGCTCTAAACTAATTTAAAATGATATGAAATTAAGATTTAAATTGATTATATAAAATGTTAATGTAAGTAATAAATTAATGAATTATAATGAAGATTTAATTGAAACTAGATTTTTCTATATGATTATAGACTTAACGTATTTGTTAGTATCAATCTGATACTAATGACAGCAACTAACGAGGAGGTCTAACAGAGCTCTTCCGTCTCATCAAATAATTAAATAAATTTTAATAAAAATATGTAATAATTCAATTATTAATTAATTAATGGATGATTGGATGATTATTCTCGACCACTCATGACTTCTTCTGTTAGATTCTCAAGCATATCTAATATATTATTAGATTGACTTATTTTCTGTTTTTTTGATCTGACAACTCTTTTACTTTTATTATTAACAGGAACAATTTCATCCATATTATTATTATTATTATTATTATTATTATTATTATTATTGTTGTTGTTGTTATCATTATTATTATTATTATTATTATTATTATTATTATTATTATTATTATTATTATTGTTATTATTATTTCGAAGAATTCGTTCAGGTCGACTACGTTTGTTTGGTACTGGCTGAACTTGATTCTTCTTCTTCTTATTATCTTGGGTCTCACTGGTGATAGGAACAAGGACTGATTGTGTAGCTTGCTCTAATTTCTCCAATAGATTATGACTCTCATTTGTATTACTATTATTGTTATTATTTTTATTATTATTTGTTCGAATTCTTTTCGATGGAGCTCTTCGTGTAGTAGCAACAGGGTTCAATTTTCTTTTCTGAGATTCTTTGGTATCATTAAAAGCATCACGATCACTCGAAGCAAACAATTCTTCTAAATCATAATCAGATTTCTTCTCATTATTATTATTATTATTATTATTATTATTATTATTATTATTATTATTATTATTATTATTATTATTATTATTAT
>VKHH01006732.1:0-15936 GCA_015144975.1 Epipyxis sp. PR26KG | reverse complement strand
TCGAGCAGAGGATGCCGTGAGCAATCACAATGCAGACCTTGCGTAATGGAGGGCTGAGCCAGATAGCATCTGCGGAGAACATTATAATACATTATTGAATGAATGAATGAATGAATGACCTTAATCTTGATCACATTAAAATTCGCAGCAGATACACTTACCATTGCTCAATATTATCCACTCAATCAAAATAGCTTTGATAAAGTCCAAATGTAAACCAGAAGGACTTGATTTGAAAGGTCATTTTTATTTAGTTTCCTTAACATTAATATTCATACAGTGTTCCTCATAAGTCAGAAATGTTCCTGTATATGTTATTTGACAATTCTAGCTGATGAACAATTTTCAATCATCTATTTCTATTTTAACCCCCTTCTACTAAAAGTAGTGGCTTTTGTTCGGTCGGAATTATGCCGTGGCGGCCATCAAATAATACAATACAATACGAATGAATCCAACGCTAAAGTAAAACTTGCTGTGGAATAAAGCGTTAAAAAAGCTTTTATGTTTCCATTTTATCTCATCATTGGAGTGTAATGTAGTTTTCACAATTCATATTATTTTACAGTTCTAATTTATACCCAATTTAAATAAATTTTATCACAGTATACTATGTTTATTAAACAGAAGCTCTGCATAAGCATAAGTTAAGTATTGAAACATGCAACTGCTACACAATGATAAATTGCTTTCAATGTGTCAATAATACATTGAACAGATCTTAATAATGAATGGAAAAGTAATATTAATTTTGGATGAAATAGACTTATAAGATTATTTGCAATTCAGTTAAATGATATTAATTCAATATCAAATATTAGATCTGTTTTTCCAGGCACTAAACCTGGAAATCCTCTGTCACCATACGCAAGGTGAGAAGGTATTGTCATTTTAGCTCTTTCTCCAATTGATAGCTGACCCACGCCTAAGTCTAACCCTAAGCACAATAAAAGAGAGATTGAAGTAATAGTAATCCAATTAATCTAATTATATATTTATGAATAAATACTTTGGGGTAAAAATAATCAAATTAATTCGTGCCTGGAATAACTTGATCTGCACCAAGTTTAAACTTGAATGGTTTTCCTCGATCACGAGATGAATCAAATCGGTTGCCATCATTTAAAAAACCAGTGTAATGGACAATTACTGTGTTTCCGGCTTTGGGATAATTGATGCCATCACCGGCAGAAAATATCTCAACTGTGACATCCCTTCTTGACATCAATAATTATAAAATCCTTCACTAACAACAGACCAATAGCTTAAAGATGCTAGATGATAATATTGAAATACAATATTTCAATTACTTGATACTTGATGCAAAATGAAAAATAACAAGGTTTCAAGGTTTTAACTGCTTCCAATATTTTTTCAGCAGTTCAACAACAACTTTTGGATTTTTGGAGCTCTAAATCAGACTTACAAATATTTGGAAATGTTCTCCAATTTTTATTCAAATTCACAAAGTCTGTTGACAAAAGCAAATAGGTGGGAGGAAACGAAACGTTTTAATAAATAAATGGACTGTTGCTGTTTTTTATTTGCATGATGATGAGTTATTTAAAAATACCTTTGTATAAAAAGTTGTTAATATTAGTTTGACATTTCACCTATTATTTTTATTATATGACATAGGTCTCTATTAAATAATCTTGACAATAATGTTTCGTGCCGTTTTTGTGATGAAAAAGGTAATCAATCTACTATATATTGGTATATTGTATATTATTATATTATTATATTATTACATAATTACATCACACACGATAATTTTTGCAATTGTTAATTTTACTTAGAATAACATCTATATCTGGAAAATAACAATTATTGTTGGTGATATTTTTACAGGATTATATGTTTTGTTCTAGAGAGGATTTTCTTCTTTAGCTAGACCTTTTCGAATTCTTGGACTTCAGCAAATAGCAATTGGTTCGAAAGATAAAAGCCTTTTATCAAACTTTTGGGTAGATTTGCTGGGCTTGACTAAGTTATCTTCGTATAAGTCAGAGGTATTGTACAGCATATGACCACAAATCTAGCCTAAATACGAGTATACAAATAATGATTATAGAAAGAAAATGTGGACGAGGATATACTGTCCTTAGGAAATGGAGTTCACAGCGTAGAAATAGATTTAATGCAACCAATAGATGAAAACAAGTCACCCAAAGTCCATATTCCAGCTTTGAACCATATTGGGTTGTGGGTTGATAATCTAGAACTTGCTGTGGAGTACCTCACCTCTAAGGGAGTTATATTTACACCAGGCGGTATTAGAACTGGAGCAGGTAAATATCAGACAATTTTTGAATACTGTGAATATCAGGCATCTCACTATTTTCCAGATAATGGCTGCTTCTAATGACTACCTATAATTGATTATTACTACAAAAAATAAAATTTGTTTCAGTAGATTTAAGATTTAAATCGATTTGAGCATATTTTTGTTGATATAATATAATCCGCTCACATTTATTATTTTTCTAATTCAGCGGGGCATAGAGTTGCTTTTATCCATCCAAAATCTGCCGTTGGAGTTCTTGTTGAATTAGTTCAAGCTCCAGAAGAAGTTATTCTAGTCACGAATAAATAACAAGAGCAAATGTTTCTGTATAAAAAGCTTAATTAACTTGATTTTAGTGTGTATTATCGCTCTAAATTATTGGTTGAGATGATTAGTATTTAGGGGATTTTACATAATTAGTTTTCTATTTTATTTAACTAATCATACCGGATCAAGCTATTAATACAAAGCATTTGTTCGCTAGTAGGTTAGGTTACAGCAAGAAGTAATGTACTGTAGCTTACTTAACTTATTTTGATGAGATATTCTTAGAACAAACGAATTTGAAATCAAAAATGATATTGTAATCATTTTAAAGTTCTCAGTGCCAAATGCGAACAAAATTGGCACGGGAGTTCACATTCAAACTATATTAGGGTGGCACGATAGTCGAAAATTTGTTCAAACTATATTAGGGCATACGGTACTTGTATACCATCTAGGGCAATATTTAAGACAGTCGCCATATTTAAGATCACCCCAAATTTTGTCAAAACCAAAACTAAATTTACTATCATATCAGTACAACCCCCCCTGAGAAAAAATTATTGTGATTGAAACAAACGAGTATAATTAGCCAATTGATAAGTTAAAAAGAAGAAAAACTTTCTGTAAATTAATAAAATTGTTTCATTCATACAAACCAACATTTAATTATTTTATTATTTTATTACAAGTTTTTTGATTCTCTGTTGTAAGTTTTATAACGTTGCATAAGAAGAAGAATGTATACAAAACATATTTAAAACTTAAACTATTATTTTTAGTTTTGTCGCTATATTAATTGTATAACCAACAGTAATAACAAGGAGCGTTTTTTATTTTTTATCAATGGAAGGCTTTGATGAATATAATAATTCAAACGATAGGTTTGCTAGGAAAAGTAGCATCACTGAGGATAATGACGAAGGATTTTATTATGATGCTCCTGAAGAACACCCAAATATTCATTTCAATCCTTCTCGAATTTCATTTCCAACAGTTGCCCCGCCAAGCAATAGCAACAACTTATTCAATATGAATACTACTAGTACTAATAGTAATTTCAAGCGAATTATTAATGATGATTTGCCAAATCAAAAGCAATCCTCGTCTGTTAGTTCAAAGCAATCCTATACACAATTGAAAAATTTCGTTGGGCTCTCCAGTCCACCAAATAAAAACCACAGTCCAGAAAATGATGAGCATATATCACAACGAAGCTCTGTAATAAGTTCATTATCATCCTTTTCCCAAGAAGTTTCACAAGATCGAGATAGAACAAGCACGCGTTCCAATGAAACACCAGTAAGTGTGTTGGAGGATGAACAACGAGCAGGAGATGAAAATCGTAATAAGAAAAGGGACTCCAATGAATCAAATGAGAATGTTAGCAGTGAAATATTTGATGAGACAAATCCAAGACCTGTTTCATTAGCAAGATCAGTACTCGAAGATATCGATTTGTTTGATCGTTTGTTTTCGAGATTTGACGAAAATGGTAATGATAATCCATTTTTACAAAGTAAAACCAAAATCAAAGTAGTAACATCAAAGAAAAATCAATCAGACTCATTATTTCAAGATAAACTTTATTTAGCACAAACTATCCAATTTCATGAAGGTCCGATTTGGACCATGAAGTTTTCACCGGATGGATTGTTTTTATGTTCAGCTGGTCAAGATCAAAGAGTTGTTGTTTGGTGTGTAAGTAATTTTCCTGTTCGTGATAATAGAAAGAAAGAAAATAATAACAATCATTATGAAGAAGATGATTATAGTGATGGTTTGAGTAGTGTTGATAGTAAG
This sequence comes from Epipyxis sp. PR26KG, assembly GCA_015144975.1. Lineage (NCBI taxonomy): Eukaryota > Chrysophyceae > Chromulinales > Dinobryaceae > Epipyxis > Epipyxis sp. PR26KG. The sequence goes on along the minus strand of VKHH01006732.1, from coordinate 11,582 downwards.
GAGAGCAAAGAAGGGGTTATGCCAAAGAAAGGACCACCACTCAAAGCAGAACATGAAGTACAATTACATCATTTCATTCATCCAACTCCTTACCGTGTATTTGCTGAACATACTGGAGATGTAATAGATATAGCATGGTCAAAATCAAGCTTTATATTATCAGCATCAACAGATAAGGATGTACGATTGTGGCATGTATCCCGGGCGGAGTGTTTACAATTTTTCCGACATCAAGATTTTGTTACCTCAGTTGAATTCAATCCGCTTCATGATCGTTACTTCGTCTCAGGATGTTATGATAGAAGATTAAGAGTATGGGATATAATCCCAGAACCAATGGTTCGGGAATGGGCTCAGATTCAACAAACGGTAAGGGTTGCTTTCAGTTTCTGACTTTGTCTAATAAGACATTTGAGTAATTATTATTTTTAAACAAGTTAAGTTTATTCATATTCACTTATTAAATTATTATTATTAGATTACATCCGTTTGTTTCAGTCCTGATGGACAAACTGTTGCAGGTGGTCTTATGAATGGACAAGTTTATTTGTATGAATATGAAGGAATGAAATATCTCACAGAGATAACTTGTAGAAATAGAAGTGGAAAATATAAAAATGGAACAAAAGTTACTAATATATGTTATAATCCAAATATGAATAAGAGATACTCATCAAATATTGATCATTTAAAAGAAAGTGGTGGACTTGTTCTTAATACACATAATAGTACATCTTCACACCCTGGTGGAGGTGAGAATACTAATACAATTGATGGAAATGGCACAGCAAGTCATCGACGTAAAGCAACATCAGCAGCAGCATTAGGTTCACAATTACTGGTCACAACAAATGATAATCGAATTCGACAGATTAATATGGAAGATCGATCACAAGTCAGGAAATATAAAGGTTTTGGTTTAAGAAATAAAAGTATGCAAATTAAAGCAACATTTAGTGATGATGGTAATTATATAATTTGTGGTAGTGAAAATGGTCAAGTTGTAATATGGAGTACAGATCCTACTCCAACAAGATCTTATTTTAGTTTTGGTCGAACTAATTCACATAATAATGATAAAAATAAATCATATGAAACATTTGATAATACAAATAATCCGGATGTTGCAACAATTGCTGCAATATTTGCACCTATAAAAAGTATTAAACGATTTGTTGAAATGAAAGCAACTTCATATAAAAGTCTTACACCAAGTAATAATGGTGATATTGATAATAATTTGCTTGGAAATGAGAATTATGACCCAAAAAAACATCTTTCTATACAATCAAATAGTAAACGTTCTGTTACAACATTATCAAGTCCGGATTTATATCAAGATTCTGACTTATCAACTAGAGTTATTGTAACATGTGATCAGGATGGTATAATAAAAGTTTATTTTCGATTAACATAACCGATAATAATAATATGATAATAAAATACTTTTATACTTTCCTTTATTTCGTCCAAAAAATATATATCCAACTTTTTATTCTATTCTTACTTATTTATTATCGGGTTATAATGGAGATAATTTTTGTTTTAAAGAATTAAGAATTGTCATCACAAAATATTTTCAAATTTTTTTTTGTTTATTTTTAAGAATAATGGAATAATTCCGAATAATTTATGTCGATGGTTTTATAAAGGGCAGATTATATACTATACTTTATATAATAATAAAAATAATAACTTGTATTCTAATTCTATCTCAATCCGGTGAATGAATGAATGAATGAATGAATGAATAGGAATTACAAATAGAAAGGTTGTAAGTATCTCTTGTGCAATAGAAAGGTTTTAATAGCAATACAAATCCGTTTGTGCATATTATTATCTTATTATAATTAAATCCAACATAAAATAACTTCATTTCTGAAAACTATGTTTACGTATCATAATATTTGCTGGAATGCTTTTACAATTAATGTATATTTAATGGTAATTAGCAATCACATATAAGATACTATATGTTCTCTTCATAAATAACATATATATTTCAAAATAATATAAATCTAAAATAAATTCTTATTATTTATTTCCAACATAAAATACTATTCGTTAATAATTATTTTTTATAGTGAAATTTAATTCCAAACAATCCTTTCACGCACAGATGCACGAATCGGAGCACTTTGAGCTTCCAATGAATCATCAAAAGAAGGATAAATTCTAGATGCGACATCATCAAATTCATCACAAAAATCAAAGTAACATACAGATAAAGATTGATTGATAGAAATTGTTTTAGTTTCAAAATCATATAAGCCACGATGAATTCGAACTTTCTCATAATAATGAGGTGAGATATCAGTTGTTGCTTTACTATGATCAGAATTACTAGTAAACTCATCAGCTGTATGAGAGAGTTGAAATATAACAAGATTTCCAAAACTACCTGTAATATAAGCAAGAATTATATTTCCTTTCAATTCTTTCACAATTGCAGCATCAGCAGCCCAGCATTGAGCCACTATTCGATGATCAAATGATTGACAATTTTGAATTGGTATGCGATCACCTATGAATTGAACGATTTGGATAGGTGGATGATTTTTAGATGATAATATATGATGAAGTGTTATTTGTGTATTTTGTATGCCATTAGGAAATATCATACGAACAATTTCTATTCCATTACTTGTCCATGCTGTATTAAGACCATTCTCTTCTAAAATAGAAGTTGAAATAATCTGAGCTGCAGATACCATTTCAGGTGTATTATAAAAATTTATCATAGCATCAAACAATTGAAGAGCATAGTCTTCATCTGCTTTTTTCAAACTTAATAAATAATTTGTTAAAGAAATTTTACTAGTCAAGAGATCTCTAACGGATTGATGAGGACGACTAATTATTTCATCCGATGAATACGAAGCCATTTTCTGAAGGCGTATAATCTCACTCTCATAATAGGGAAAAGTAGCATTTTGCGTATCAAAACCAATTAATCCGACGGCTTCAAGGTGTCTTTTAAGAATAGGATCCTCTGATTTAAATAATTCGGACAAAGAAAACTGAAGTTTTTCTATAGTATCAGAAGTAGCATTATAACTAGTGACAAATGGAATAGCAGGGGCAGTTGTTGTTCGACCATTAATTTCAATCGAATCCAAGAACCATGGTCGGTGTTTCTTCAAGATACTATACGTGACGTAGTCAATACAGGCGACATCCGCTTGACCATTCTTCACAGCATTTATGGATTGTTCATGACTTTCAGTATAAATTATATTTATAATATCCATTACTTCTATTCCAACATATGCAGCGAAAAGTAAACACCCTGAAACGGATGAACGAGAATTTATAGCTACACTAGACCATAACTTTGGATTAGTTTCACTGTTAATACGATTAATTATTACCGAGAAGTAAGTGTTATCATTCTCTTCAAATGCATATTTAGGAATGGCGACCAGTTGAAAGGCTTTTGGATTGTAAAGCATCGGCCAACTGCATATTTGACCAAGACATAGTTTGTTTAACTCACCAATGGGAATCATAGCATTGTAATATTTGTTTTGGACAGATGAATTTATTTCACCAACAAGCTGTAATGAGTTATATACATGGTTCCAAATATAGTCGTTTGATGAAGAAACTTCCGGAAAGTTATATATTCCAAATATTGAAATGCTTTCGTTTTGATTGAACATGTTGGACATGGATGGATGTTATATGTTATAGTGTTCTATAGGAATACATTTTTACACATTTACAGTAAATCCATTATTATAGTCCAATAAGCGTAGCAGCAACAGTAAAAATGATTCAAAACTGCAACTTGTTTCTTGTTTAAGTTATTATTATTATTAAAATTTATTGTTTATCCGGTTATTACACTAAACACGTTAAAAATAAGTATTAATAACGGTTAATAGAGGCCATTATATTTGACAAGCTATTTGTTAAAGAGCTCTACGATGATTTCCTTTTTCTCGGCATTTTAATTTATTGTTTGAAAGAAGACACGAATTGTTTTGTAATTTTCCTTTTAAAAAAGTTCCGTTGTGGTTTCGGTTTTGCAAGATACTTTTTTTTTCCTTCTCTCTCCATTTCACATTATTATTTACGTATGAATTAATATATCAAGGTGATTGTAATTGTCATTATATGCATAGCAGTATGAACTGTACAGTATAGCTCTGCAATAGTGTAGAGTACAGTATTTTCTCTTTTGTCTTTTAATAAAGTTTGTAAAAAGCAGTGAGTAATAATTCAACTATTCAACTAATTATCTAATTACCACAAAATTGTACTATATACATTAGAAATGCATTCTTCACCATTAATATACACTAACAAAGAGTATCTGGATTTTGTTGGTAACAATGATATTAAGATTGAAGACACTTCCTACTTTAGTCTAATCGACGAAACTAATACATCAGTATTAGCAACCGAAGGATTAGATTCAGCACAAAATGAATTTAGAGATTATCTTACATCAACACTCAATCTAGAGTATCTAAGAAAAATAGTGCATGAATATGATAACAAAAAACAAGTTAGGTAAATATTAATGTAATTACTGTATATAACTGTTCGCGAATGCAAATAATCTGTAAATATCATTATTAAGAATGTTTAAAAATTGAATGCTGTTGCATTAATTATGACCAAATATTTGTACATTCGAATAATATTTTATATTATATTTATATATTACAATAATATATTTTAGTTTGCTACAAGATAAACCGAAATCACCTCGACCAGTGAAACCCAATATTACAAAGAGCCCAAAAAATCACAAAGTTTAGATATTAACAATAAAAATAATTCATAAAACTCACATTCACCAATCATTCATAAGTATTCATTATTTATAGTTGAATAATAAACATATATATATTCTTTGTAAGTATAGAGTATATGGCAATTCAGAATGAGTCTATTCTAATTTTATCATGATAATTATTACTATCTTAAGAAGCACGTACACCAATTTCTACCAATCAAACTGATATTATTTTATAATTATAATATCTGTTTGATTTATTGGATAAATAATTGACAGAATTTTTATATCAAAGATTATTTATTTGCATTTACACTTTAATCGTTAAATTTTGTTTTCGATTTATCTAATCAATAACAAGATACTTGTAATCGTATGTATATAAAAATTGTGACTATTCTCACACAACATAATTTTATGTAAGAATTATATGTATCCATCCTTAACGAATTAACATTTTAAAACTTAAAAATTTAAAATTATTACAATAATAATACCCTAACATAATAAAAAAACATATTTAATTCTCAGCAATCATATAAACACCATCGACGACATAAACATCGATATCAATGTATAAGCCTGTGAATGCGAATCTGTTATCAATCAGATCGAGATATTGCTTCCCATTCGCATTGTTAAACTCATTTCCAAATATTGAAATCGATTCAAGGTATTGATTTTTTTCGAGAGCTTTACCAATTGCTTGGAGACCAATATTTCCAATCTTATTATTTTTCATGCTTATTCTTGTCAAACATGTATTGCTTTTTAATGCCTAAGTTCAGAAATAAAAATTAATATTGAAATTATGTTGAATTATATAAAAAATAAAGCACTAAATACAAGCAAAAAATACACATAATAAAATCTTAACTAACCTCAGCCAGAGCGATTGCACCGTCATCACTCATGGAATTGTAGGACAAAAACAAATGTTTCAATGAATCGTTTGGTCGCGCCAATAAATAAGAAGCCAGCGCTTCAGTACCAGATACACCAATATTATTGCATTCTAAATTTAATGATAACATACTTCCACTGATCAGTAAAGAATCTGATATAAGCTTAGCCCCAAGATCTAATATATTCGAATATTTTAGAGACAAGCTTTGTATTGACTGAGAGTCAATCAATGCTCTGCTCACATGGTCGCCAATTTCTTCTTGTCGTACATAATCACCTAATAACGGTCTGTCAACATGTAGCACACGCAGTGATGGACTTATTGCCAGATTATTAATTATTGCAACCATAGCATTTAAATCAAAGCCGCAATTGTTTATGTACAGTTCTTGAATACGTCGGTTTTTCAGTAAGATTTCTGCAATATTCTGTTTGCCATACTTTGATAAAGGATTCTTCGACAAATTAAGATATAAGATTGGACATTCATATGTTGAAGTAAGTTTAGTCCTAGGTAAACATGAACCAGTAATATCATTTCCTTCTAAATTTAAACCATCCATTTTTTGTACAGAATCGTATGAATCAATATCGATTACAAATAATTGAGAGAGTTTTAACATACCAACATCTAAATGATAATAAAAGATAAATCAACAAAAATAATAATTATTTTAATTTTCTCTTATATACCAGTTATATTATGAAAGGGCAAAGAAAGATCTTGTAATTGAATACTTGCTTTACTCAGAGACTCGACAAATAGTTCAATTTGGTTATCGTCAAACCTAAAGCCTACTTTTGAGCCTATAATTTCAATTCTAGTCAAACCTCCTAATAATATAGAATTATTTATTGTTGTTATTATTTTAGAATTGAATAAGTTCGGAGACTGCAAAGATTTCATTGCTAGTGATTCTTCAAATTGACTTAATTTTTGTTGCTCTTCATCAGAAAAATTCATTATATTATTAGCAAATAGCGGAAATTAAAACTTAATTACTGTCGATAGATAGAGTACAAAAATATACAAGCTACAACCGTAAAATTACAAAAATTACGCAGCCGTTTCGACATTTTTGGGAACCCTTTTAACGCGGGTGTGAATAACTAGTTACTATTTATTGGCTCGCTCTCTGTCATGTTCTATAGCTTGTTCCTCTTGTTTAGTTTAATTGACATGATTTGCTCATTAATTTATTCATTCATTCATTCATTTATTTATTTGTAATAATACAATAACACAATTTCACACAAAATATTTTACAATATTAATGCCACGTGGATTGTACCTTTTTCATTTTGAAAGACATCTGATCTCTAATTTAAGTCTTGATAAAAATTGATCTGCTGAGAGCGAGGCTGAGAGGATATTTGATTTTTGATGTTGTATATTTTAACAACCCACAAAGCATTTCCTTAGTTTATTTAAGGAAACTGTGCTCTAATTTAAGAGATGATTTTTAGAGAGATACTTGTTAGGTCCTTATCCAAGACCTGGTCGCAGTTTTATGTTGAACGAAATAACGAAATGGAGATAGAATATTATCTTTTAAGCTCGTATTATGTATTATGTCAATGATCGATATTTGTTCGTTCGGCAAATGCATTTAAATTTTGTCAACTCATATTATTTTGTTGATGATGATACGATGCGTTGGCCAACAATCATCATTTGAGTGTTTCTACTTATTACAGAACTCTTTTGAGAAATAACATAACAAGGAAGAAAGTTGTAGGTAGAAAGAAGAAATATGGGTAGAAATGATGCAGATGGTATTGATTATCTTGATAGAATAGAACATATTGATCCGTTAATTTTTGTTGATGTAGATGAAACCAAAATGATCCAGAATCTTCTTTTTAAATAAAGATGGATGGAGTCCAAGAGGAGGGGAGGAAGAATGTGTAAAAGAGCAGATAATAATAGGCAATAGATCTTTCAGTACAATTGCAGCAGTTATTTGGGATTTCTTTGTTGGAGCATCTATGAATGCAATATTTCCCATGTTGAATATTGTACCTTCATACGAGATGTTCTGTCCCCATTGTTAAATGACCAACAAGTTGGTATTATTGACAATGCAACAACACATCATCACGCCGAATCTTTAGCAGAAATGGATACGTGTTTTCAAGGAAAATACTATTTTGTTCCAGTTAATTCGCCACATTGGAAACCAATAGAACCTTGCCTACACCTGATTAAAAGAAAGTTATATCAGAAACCACGAACAAGAGGCTTTGATGGACCCAATAGCTTTCATTAACGCGGCATTTATGCGGAGGAGAATGTTCTGAATCAATATTCCCATGTGGAATGGCTACTTTCGAGTACATTTAATCTATGAAACTGAGTTGATTAATGCATAATAATCATCTATATTATTATGGTTATTGAAAAATTGTACAAAACTTAGCCTATTATTAAAATTGATTTAGCAAAGTCTTCTTTAAAATTTGATTTATTTTTTGTAACACATTTACTAATGGATTATCATCAGTTACAAACGATGTGCACAAAATTTATAAACGAATCACATTAAAATATGCACATTAAAATTATTTGACATGTGAAATAGTGTAATAGTTTAATTATTTTTCTATTGTGTATCCCCGTAAGATACGGGTAAGGAAACTTCACGACCACAAATGCGAAACCGCATTTCCTCCCTGTGCACATGCTATTAAAGCCTTTAGTCTTTAACCTTTTCTATTTCGCAGCTAGCGGCGGTTACTAACTCTTGTTGAACATCTGTTTGCAAGAGCATAATAATATATTATTATAAAGGAATAAGTAAAGTTTCTTTTATTTTAAACCTTACGTAACATACAAATCTAAACTATCCTATCATTATGGAACAAGAATCGGAATCGGATCCAAATCTTCGCTTGGTACAAGAATCAGCTTCTGTGGATATTGGTCAGCAGGAATTATCTATTGGTCCAACTTCAGCAGCAGCTTTGGACATCGCGACCGCCAGTCGCATTCCGAAGCCACGCATCGAGCCGAACTTCAGTTCGGCGAGTAGGGGCCAGCTGTTAACAGCTGGGCAAGCTACGTCGATGGCCCGCCGCCGGGGTGTAACGAATTGGCGACGCAGCACACCATTTTTTGCTAATAAAAGTAAATTTTTGGTGTGCTGCGTCGCCAATTCGTTACACCCCGGCGGGCCATCGACGTAGCTTGCTGCCCAGCTGTTGACAGCTGGCCAATACTTGCACATATTGTAAATATTTCTAAAATTGTTGGTCTATCTTAACTTGAAAATTATTTTTTCAATATCACTCCAATGACCATTTGGTTTTTTCATTCGAAATTTAATTTATTGTTAATTATGATTATTATTAGTTGATTTATTGATATTATAATGATAGTTACAAGTGCGAAGCAGCAACCAGTATTGCAAAACATAAACTCTTTTTAATTATAATTAATCGTAAAATAAGAAGTGCAATAACATAATTATAACACAACATATTTAACTAATTAGTAAAAAGATGCAAAAACATAACTTTTATTATTAATTGATGATTCACAGTAGTTACTTTTTTAGACTGCCTATTAATCTGGGACTACAACCTAAGCAGAGATAGAGTGTTATTGCGTAGTTTCAGCAGTAAATCAAACAGGAGTAACCATGTGCTATATTGAGCCTGTTATTATAACTAAGTAGAATGCTGAAGACTTTCAATAACACAAAAATATCATCTTCTTTTGTAAAATAAAGAAGATTCTAATTCCACAACTTTCTTATTTCTCCATCCACATTCTCCGCAGAAATTTTCGCAATCTTGGACAAATCTTTCACATTTCTTTGGGTTTAAACAAAATTTGCCAGAAGTAGTGCTATTATTCCTTAAGTCATTATTATTACATTGTTTACAAAAAATATTTTGATTCTACTGTAACAAAAAGGGGGAAAATAAACAAAATAAAATTTAATTTTAGAATGATTTTATTATATGTTGTAATAATACCTAGATTCATTTCATGACGCTTAACGCAGCGAATTTGCTTGTCATTGTCGAAAGCATAATAAGAACAACTATGCCCCTCAAATTTTCTCTTCTTGTTGTTGTCTTCTTATGATCTTGTGATGATAAAATTTGACCTAGTTCTTAGCTGTTGCTGTATGCTTTCGACAATGACAAGCAAATTCGCTGCGTTAAGTGTCATAAAATGAATCCAAGTATTATTACATATAATAAAATCATTCTAAAATTAAATTTTATTTTGTCTTTTTGTTATATTAACTGTATTGTTTACGTATCTTCTTTACGTACCTTTTTCTGCAATTTATTGATCTTCAACAAGTAAACTCCACATTTATCCAGATGCTTTTTCACTTGATTTCTTATGATGTCTGATTACTCCGTTGCAATTAACACATTTCGCCGATGGTTTTGAATTCTTGAAGCCTGCCATATCATCAATATCGTCCCCAAAAGCCTCACTCCATACACTGGAGAGCTTCTTGCCGCCTTTATTGTTTATATCCTCGTGTACTTCCATTGTAATTTTAAAAATGTGATTTGTTGGACGAACATCAACACAAAAATTCAATAAAAATACCGGATTAAAATTCAAAAACAATTTTTTTTTTAAATATATAAGTTACAGAAATGTTTCCTCTATTATGAAAAATACAAGTTGAAATCCATTTGTATTTTTGGTTTTTATTTTTTTATGTATTTTTGCAAAAAACCGTCCCTGGCGTCGGGTATGGAGGAAAGGAGGAGCTAACCCTAACCCTATGAAAACTATATAAAATTTGCAAAATTTGAAGTAACTTTAACTATTCAAGAGATAAAGCAAATCTTTCAAAGACAATTGCTTATTGGTAATATAAAGCAAAATTATTAATAAAATATAAAATGTATGGAACATTTATTTGTATGGAACATTTATTTTTATGTTATTTATGTTTTTATGACTTTCACAATAGTTATCACATTAGACATTAGACAGGTAAAATAACATCAAAATCAACAAAATAAAAACGATCGATAAGTTATCACACAAAGATATTATTTCACGAAAACCTTATTGCTTATTACTCTCCTAACCGTATTTATTTTGTTGATTCTGATGTTATTTTACGTGTCTATATATAAATAATAAACAAGTAAACAAACAATAAAATCATCATGTCCTATTTGCTAAATGAAATTAGTGGATTGATTGATCTTGGTGTGAATCCGAACACAGCGGCAGAAGTAGTCAATGCGGAGCGAGAAAGGAAAGCTCGAGGTACAACAATCTTGTAATCTTCACCATCCATTCCTAACGAATTCATATTTTATTTCCAACGTACTAATTTATTCGCGTTGTTTCATAGGAAATTCAGCTATTGGTGGAGGTAAGAAATTATTTGGTTACATTACAATTGTTATCTTATGATTGTTTTGTTTTGTGATTGTTTATAGACAACATGGAGAAAATGATTGACGCGTTATCAAAAATGTTGGTGAAGGAGAGCTGTCACATCCGATGCTGGCACACACAAATCAGTCAATATATGTGTCTAAAATAAAAATTGAAACTAATATGGATCTGGTGAAGTACTGTAAACTGTCTCTTTCTTCTGGATTTATTATAGTTTCAATCGATGAAGCAAGCCCAACTGGGTCTCCTGTCGATGAAAAGAGTAATATATCATCTTTCCAAAGGTTCTTCTCGGGGATGATCGCAACAAGATCTATTTCACAGGCAAGGTTTAGCGCGTGACAACAGTATTTGCGTATTTTGTGGCTGTGACAATAATGTGTTGCTTGTTGGAGCACATATTTTTGGTGTTTTCGATGCCCAAGATATCGATATTAGTGACTCACAATTTTTATGGAAAAAATTGAGATTCTGACAGAATATTGCGTTCAAAACGGTCTAACTTTATGCATAGATTGCCACAATCTTTTAGACGCGTTA